>JARQWZ010005942.1:20000-63913 GCA_033150135.1 Gobio occitaniae | reverse complement strand
CAGATCAGTTGTGTAGAATATAAGCCAGTTCAGAGCACACAGGTGGCCCAGGTGCAATATGAGAGGAAGAGGAGGAAGAGCAAGAATAGTCATTTCAGATCAAATTCAGGCAACTGTGATAGACCATGTTCTTGTTCATGGAATGACAATGAGGGAAGCAGGACCAAGAGTCCAGATTCGTCCAGATTCTCTGAGGCCACTATAATCAGGACATTCAGAGAAGAGAACAGGTCAATGTTTTGTTTTTATAATTTGTGCCACTGAAAGTTTACTGTATACATTTGATATAGCACAGCAGTTTGTCAATAGAAAGGGGAGTGGGGGAAAAAGAAAAAAAAAATTTACAATACATTTTACATATGAATGTGATGTCCATTACTATTGTTTCTGTATGTATATATTTGTAAGAGCATTTCCCCTTTTGTAGAATAGCAAGACTCCCAAATGAGGGTGGAAGGACTCAATATTTTGTGTAATACGCGTTTCATTTAGAGTTGTCTTTGTTCTTTGGCCTTACTTTATTTATTTTTTTGCTGAAAATACAGAAATTCAAAACTGTACTTTCAGTACTTACAGTATGCAATATATTTGCTGTATATTTGAGTTGTGAATTATTTACTTTTATTCATGGTATGGCAAAATTACTTTATATGCAATAACATTTTTTCTCAGTAACTACATGCCCTGGACGCTTGTGTTCTCAATTTTTTGATGTAGTGTCTAATGAATGCTGATGAGTGTTTATATATTAACTGGCTGTTTTTATGTTTTGAAAGTATTGTTTGATTTTGAGCACCGATCAAATGGTTTTGAGGCAAGTGTTTGATTTTGCCAGAAGAGTCCGGGGTTTTGTGAATGTAGTTTAAAGACTGGGTTTTGTGTTTAAAGTTTTTAGAATATGGGTGAAGGTGTCAAGAAATGTGTTTTAGCAATTGAGAAATACTGTAATCACATCCAAAATAAAAGTTTGTGTTTACATAATATATGTGTGTGTACTCTGTTAATTATTATTTATATATAAATACACACACATTCATGTATATATTTAAGAAAAAATATTTGCATGTATATACTGTATATACATTTATATAATCTATAATATATATATAAATATAAATGTTTTATATATAAAAATATTTTTTCTTAAATATATACATGCTTGTGTGTGTATTTATATATAAATAATAATTAACAGAGTACACACACACACATATATTATGTAAACACAAACTTTTATTTTGGATGCGATTAATCGCGATTAATCTTTTGACAGCCCTAATAAATACATATTTCGTTAATTACTCATTTTAGCACTGAACTTTTTTTTTCTAAGTTATTTGTTTACTTATATTAATAAATGTTTTATTTATCTATTTTTCATCAAAATGTTATTTATTTATTGTCATTTAATTTTTTATTATTTATTTTACATTTCTGACCCGCACTCAGCGAACCCCTGCTCTGACCAATGAGATCGCGCGTCGATGATGACGTACGTCAAGGCGGAAGTGGTGTCGTGCGCGCTCATGTGAGAGATTCTGCGGGTTACTAGAGACGCTCCATGGCACGCGCGCTCTGATATAATCGCGTCATAAACCGGAGGATTCATCGCCGACACACTGAGGCCGTGACACGCGCCCGTTAACCGGTGAGAGAAACACACACAGAACCACAGCCAGAGGAGGAGGCTTTATTCAGGCCCGGGGGTGAGAGATAGAGTGTGTGTCACTGTCAAGTGTGTGTGTGAGAGTGTGTGTGTGTGTGTGTGAGAGAGAGAGAGAGAGAGAGAGAGAGAGAGAGAGAGAGAGAGAGAGAGAGAGAGAGAGAGAGAGAGAGAGAGAGAGAGTGAGTGAGTGAGTGAGTGAGTGAGTGAGTGAGTGAGTGAGTGAGTGAGTGAGTGAGTGAGTGAGTGAGTGAGTGAGTGAGAGAGAGTGAGTGAGTGAGTGTCAAGTGTATGTGTGTCAAGTGTGTGTGTGTGTGAGTGTGTGTGTGTGAGAGAGAGAGAGTGTGTCAGTGTGTATTAGTGTGTCAGTGTGTGTGTTTGTCAGTGAGTGTGTGTGTGTGTGTGTGTGTGTGTGTGAGAGAGTGTGTCAGTGTGTATTAGTGTGTGTGTGTGTGTGTGTGTGTGTGTGAGAGAGAGAGAGAGAGAGTGAGTGTGTGTCAAGTGTATGTGTGTGTGTGTCAGTGTGTATTAGTGTCAGTGTATATCAGATTGAGTGTGTGTTTTTGTGTCAGTGTGTGTGTTTGTCAGTGTGTGTGTGTGTGTGTGTGTGTGTGTGTGTGTGTGTGTGTGTGTGTGTGTGTGTGTGAGAGTGAGTGTCAGTATGAGTGTGTCAGTGTGTATTAGTGTCAGTGTATATCAGAGTGAGTGTGTGTTTGTGTGTCAGTGTGTGTGTGTGTTTGTCAGTGAGTGTGTGTGTGTGTGAGAGTGAGTGTGTCAAGTGTATGTGTGTCGTGTGTGTGAGTGAGTGTCAGTATGAGTGTGTCAGTGTGTATTAGTGTCAGTGTATATCAGAGTGAGTGTGTGTTTGTGTGTGTGAGAGAGTGTGTCAAGTGTATGTGTGTCGTGTGTGTGAGTGAGTGTCAGTATGAGTGTGTCAGTGTGTATTAGTGTCAGTTTATATCAGAGTGAGTGTGTGTTTGTGTGTCTTTGTGTTTGTGTCACTGTGCGTGTGTTTGTCAGTGAGTGTGTGTGTGAGAGAGAGTGAGTGAGTGTGTCAAGTGTATGTGTGTGTGTGTGTGTGTGAGAGAGTGAGCGAGTGTGTATCAAGTGTATGTGTCAGTGTGAGTGTGAGTGTGTGAGAGAGAGTGAGTGTCAACTGTATGTGTATCAAGTGTGTGTGTGTCAGAGTGAGAGTGTGTTTGTGTGTCCGTCAGTGAGTGTTTGTGTCAGTAAGTGTGTGTGTCTGTATCAATGAGTGTGTTTGTGTGTCAATAAGTGTTTGTGTGAGTGTTAGTGCCCTAAATGTCGAACATTGTACTAAAATAAAAACATTGTACTAAAATAAAAAAGATTAATATAAACAAACAAAAGATTAATATTACCATGTAGTAGTAAGTGTTTTTACAGTAGTGTGTGTGAGTTAGTGAGTGTGTCTGCGTGCTTTATTCTGCATATTTAGATGAAGCATTTTTAACATTTGATTAATGTTCTTCTTTTGTTCAGGAAGCTTCTGCAATGTCCTTCATATTCGACTGGATCTACAGAGGCTTTAGTGGAGTTCTGCAGTTCCTGGGTGAGTCCAGAGCAAATCTGAGGCTCAGAGCTTTAGGGTCAGTTTCTGCTGCCCATCCAGGGATTGGTCACATGACTATATATATATATATATATCAAGACGGATATACACCGATCAGGCATAACATTATGACCTAATATTGTGTTGATCCCCTTGGAGGCATGGACTCCTCTAGACCCCTGAAGGTGAGCTGTGGTATCTGGCATCAAGATGTTAGCAGCAGATCCTTTAAGTCCTGTAAGTTGTGAGGTGGGGCCTCCATGGATTGGACTTGTTTGTTCAGCTCATCCACAGATGCTCGATTGGATTGAGATCTGGGGAATTCGGACTCAAACTCGTTGTTGTGCTCCTCAAACCATTCCTGAAGCATTTGTGTTGCCAACTCTTGCGAGACAAATAAGCAACCGCAGCTTCCAAAACAAGCCCTATATTATTATCATCAATACTATTTATAATAAATTATTTTTTATCAATAAATGAGCCTGCCAACATATTAAACTGAAACCTCTCGGAGTTTGAAAAGCAAAAACAGATGTGATTTTACAAAAATCATCAAATTGCAATAAAGGACGCGCAATGTCCTCTGAAGAGAAGAGGTTTGGAGATGGAAAAAGAGAAAAAGTGACATGAAACCAGTGTTCATTTCGTTGACGAATAATTTGTCATAATTTTCGTCAACGACCTTTTTTCACTGACGAAAACGAGATGATAACTAAAAAAAAACTAGTGTTGGATGACAAAAACTATAACGACATTTTCGTCAACAAATAAAGCGAGAGGAGAATAGTGAGGTTAGTGAGGGTGGATTAGGGCAGAGATGGGGTCAGAACTGATGTCCTGTGTCACAGATGCTGATCTAACCTCTGGAAAACACACGGCCTACAGGCTCACACACACACACACACACACACAATCCAGCTCCAGCGCGGCTCAATCAATCAATAACACACATTTATGCCAGACCAGTGTTTATGAACTAATGCTGATGAATAATGACAATGTTTACTTAACGATGTTTATATAGTAATGTGTTTTAGACGGTTGTAACAATGCATATTTATCTCCTGAACTTGAATGAGCTCCTGCAACTGCAACAGAGGCACAGACATTTCAAAATAAGAGTCCCTGTATATTTCCAGTTTGTTTATCATTAAAAGTCACGCATTATATATTCGTTTTTGGTTACAAAATAAACTGTATTTAATTTCATTCCCATTTAATTTATAGTCAGGAGGAAAGACCAGTATTTGACACATATTCAATAAAGTATCAGGGTTATAACAGTTCACTAAAACCATTTAAAAAACTTCATTACTTGAAATTAAATAAATGTTAACTGAAAATTAAAAAAATAAATAAACAAACTTATTTGAAGCTTTAGCTTAACCTGATATGGCCTACTGACTAAAACAGAAATACAAAGTTATAAAAACTATAGAGATGTTTTTAAAAAAAAACAAACAAAAAAAGTGAATTGAGCTTTCGTGTATTTTTAATGTCAAAAACAAAATGATGTCAATGTCAGTTCAAGTGACAGTCGGTTATGTAATGATTAAATGCTTAATGTATTACAATTTAACTAAAACTCATTAGAATTTAGTCGACTAAAATCGTATAATATTTAGTCGACTAAAACTAGACTAAAACTAAAAACAATTCAGGTGACTAAAATATGACTAAAACTAAATGGCATTTTAGTCAAAAGACCATGACTAAAACTAAATCAAAATTCACTGTCAAAATTAACACTGCATGAAGGCCAATTATGGTAACCCATAGTCGGAGTTAGTGCACGCATATTAGGGGCAGTAACTTGTGAACACACACACACACACACACACGTTTGTTTTTGTGAAATGTGAGGACATTCCATAGGCGTAATGGTTTTTATACTGTACAAACCGTATTTTCTATCCCCTTACACTGACCCTAAACCTACCCATCACACACACACACACACACACACACACACACACACACACACACACACACACACACACACACACACACACACACTGCCCCTGCCCCTAAACCTAGCCCTCACAGGAGACTGTGCAGTTCACTTTCTGTGAAAAAAAACTTGTTCTGTGTGATTTATAAGCATTTTGAAAAGTGAGGACATGGGGAACGTCCTCATATTTCACCCTCTTTTTGTAATACCCATGTCATTATACACATTTGTGTCCTGATATTTCACAAAAACATGCCCACACACACACACACACACTGCAAACCTTGAAAAAGATAAGCCCTACATCTCAATGTGCATACTATCTACCCTAAATAGTATTGAAAATGATTTATGTCACACTATTTAGGATGGATAGTAGGCTATGCACATTGGGACAGAGGCAAGCACTAAGGGGAGCGCTGCAATATAGCCACATATTTATAATAAAATAAATTCAAACCATACCTACTGTTATTATTAGGAGACTTGTTTTTTTTATAATAGCCTGAAATTTTAAATGCATTACAAAAATATAGTTTAAATTAGGGCTGAACGATACAGACAAAATTTCATATCTTGATTTTCATGCCAGATATCTCGATATCGATACAATACGATATGACTACGTGTTCGGTGAAAAGCAGAATCTGAATTAAAAATGTGTTTGATTTAAGCCTACCTTTCAAAATGTGTGTCATAAAATGTATTGTTTTTAAGCCTTTCGCATGTACGATCACACAGGTGTGATCAGTCTAGGCTGAAGCGGATGATCAACTGCATCACATGATCAACAGAGACAGGCGCGCTCAGAGCTGTCATATATCACAACTTTTCAGTGTTTTCAACCACATACTGTTTATTTTAGGTTTCAAACATATAAATTCACATAAGTACTAAAAAAAACAATACATTTAGAGTTTGTAAAATGCACACTGATGTCTATGGAAGAGGTAATAATAATCCCTTTCCATTATAATTCGACACATTTTATTCATATCAGATACACATTGTGTAAGTAACTTCAATGTTTACTCTATTCTATTCCCAGTTCACCAGCCCACTTACTTTTAAGTATTTCGGGAGAAGTGGATGAATTCACGTGTTGTAAACATAGAGGTTGTAAATCCAACAGATCCAATTCTCTGAACTGCGTCTGCGGCACACACTAACACGGCGGCGCCCATCGCGCATACAGCTCAACTAACGCCATCGTTATAAAGGTGTTTAAACAACAATATACTTCCACTTGCATGTATTTGACAATCGGAAGATCAGATATTTCATGCCATAGCTAACACATTTGTGAATATTCTGAATAAAAAAGTAAAAAATGACAAAAGCAGATCATCATTCATTCAGCGCTGTTGCTGCTGCGGTGTGTCACGTGACAAGCAATGACGCGTCACCATGGAAACGCCGCCCCCCTCTCACAATATAGTTCCCACGTCCCTGGTAGTGTGCGCGCGCTGGCTTTAGCGGCGCATTCAAGGGCACTCGTAAAACTGATGTTTGTTGTGACTGCCAGAGTTGTATGCAGGGCGAGCGCGGAGAGGGGAAATCTATATCGTCTATATCGTTGCTTTTTCCGATAGTAATATCTTGAAAGTTCATATCTAGATATAGACACGATAACGATATATCGTTCAGCCCTAGTTTAAATTAAATGAGGTGCCTCTCCTCCCTGTTTCCTCTCCATCTCTGTACATCTCTGCAGGTGGCATTGTCTGTAAAAATGTATACGTCTATTTACGTCTACTAACCATCATTACGTGCATTTTATAACGTCACATGCCTGCACGCTGAACACGATTTTTCTTCAGTGAGGGGGAGAAGGAGGCGGGATTATATGAGGACTATGGAGTCAATTTAATGCCTTAAAGTTTTGCACAAGAATAAAGTTTTGCAAAAGAAAAAAAAAGTACTGAGAGAAAAAAAATGTTTTGCAGACAAAAATAAAGAATTGCAAAAGAAAAAAAAAGTATTGAGAGAAAAAAAAATGTTTCGCAGACAAAAATAAAGAATTGCAAAAGTGGTTTCATTTGCAACGCAACTTTTACTCTGCGTTTCAGTCGGTGAGTGTGCGATACTGTTTTCCCCTTTGCGCTTCACTTTTCTGCGCGTGTCCCTCTGTGGCACTGTTTTGACGTGGGGGTGGAGTCAAGAAACTGGGGCGTGTTTAGCGGACATGGTCACGCCTCCCTCCGAGTGACATCATCTGAGTGGCAGAGAGGCATGCGGTGGATCGTTTCCCTTGTTCTAACACTTTTACTAGCATTAAAACGGGCATGGTTTTGTTTTGTTACGACTAAATGTGTATTAAAAGCGTTTGCTTAAGTTAGAGATCATGTTAAAGTGGTGTTTATTATTTGCTAACGTGAACTATCTGAAAATATCCAGCATCTGCGGTTTATTTCTCTCAGTCTCAGTGTGCACACTTTTATAGCTTTTGAATGTTTGGTTTTGTTAATTAAATATGTATTAGCAGCGTTTGCTTAAGTTAAAGAAGTTAGAGATCAGTTGATGGGATGTTTAGAGGCTTCTCTGTAACGTGAACTGCCTAAAAAAGCCATCTGCTGTTCATGCGTGCACACTTTTATAGCTACTGTTGATGTTTGTTTGATCACTACACAACACCCTTAGCAATGTAAACATGCGTTTGTTCTCATTGATAGTTAATTGAACTCCACCCCCACGTCAAAACAGTGCCATAAAGTGACACGCGCAGAAAAGTGAAGCGCAAAGGGGAAAACAGTATCGCACAATCACTGACTGAAACGCAGAGTAAAAGTTGCGTTGCAAATGAAACCACTTTTGCAATTCTTTATTTTTGTTTGCAAAACTAATTTTTTTCTCTCAATACTTTTTTTTTTCTTTTGCAATCCTTTATTTTTGTTTGCAAAACTAATTTTTTTCTCTCAATACTTTTTTTTTTCTTTTGCAAAACTTGACTCCATAGAGGACAGGTTACTACAGAACTTGTATCGGTGCACTGATTGGCTATTAGCTGTGAGAACACAGTGTCAGTCAATTTATTGGACAAACAGCGAACATAAATTTAAAGAAACGAAGTTGCTTATTATATTTTCCTAACAAGCAACCACATTTTTTAAAATAAGCCCAAAAAAACGTGACTCGTGATTTTTTTTAACGCGACTTGCCAAAAAAAGAAGCCCAAAGTCGCATGTTATACACGTGTATCAATGAGCCGCCCATGACCCTGTGGCCGGTTCTCCACTGGTCCTTCATGACCCTGTGGCCGGGTTCTCCACTGGTCCTCCATGACCCTGTGGCCGGTTCTCCACTGGTCCTCCATGACCCTGTGGCCGGTTCTCCACTGGTCCTTCATAACCCTGTGGCCGGTTCTCCACTGGTCTTCATGACCCTATGGCCGGTTCTCCACTGGTCCTCCATGACCCTGTGGCCGGTTCTCCACTGGTCCTCCACTGGTCCTCCATGACCCTGTGGCCGGTTCTCCACTGGTCCTTCATGACCCTGTGGCCGGTTCTCCACTGGTCCTCCATGACCCTGTGGCCGGTTCTCCACTGGTCCTTCATGACCCTGTGGCCGGTTCTCCACTGGTCCTCCATGACCCTGTGGCCGGTTCTCCACTGGTCCTCCATGACCCTGTGGCCGGTTCTCCACTGGTCTTCATGACCCTGTGGCCGGTTCTCCACTGGTCTTCATGACCCTGTGGCCGGTTCTCCACTGGTCTTCATGACCCTGTGGCCGGTTCTCCACTGGTCCTCCATGACCCTGTGGCCGGTTCTCCACTGGTCCTCCATGACCCTGTGGCCGTTCTCCACTGGTCCTCCATGACCCTGTGGCCGGTTCTCCACTGGTCCTTCATAACCCTGTGGCCGGTTCTCCACTGGTCTTCATGACCCTATGGCCGGTTCTCCACTGGTCCTCCATGACCCTGTGGCCGGTTCTCCACTGGTCCTCCACTGGTCCTCCATGACCTGTGGCCGGTTCTCCACTGGTCCTCCATGACCCTGTGGCCGGTTCTCCACTGGTCCTTCATGACCCTGTGGCCGGTTCTCCACTGGTCTTCATGACCCTGTGGCCGGTTCTCCACTGGTCCTCCATGACCCTGTGGCCGGTTCTCCACTGGTCTTCATGACCCTGTGGCCGGTTCTCCACTGGTCCTCCATGACCCTGTGGCCGGTTCTCCACTGGTCCTCCATGACCCTGTGGCCGGTTCTCCACTGGTCTTCATGACCCTGTGGCCGGTTCTCCACTGGTCTTCATGACCCTGTGGCCGGTTCTCCACTGGTCTTCATGACCCTGTGGCCGGTTCTCCACTGGTCCTCCATGACCCTGTGGCCGGTTCTCCACTGGTCCTCCATGACCCTGTGGCCGGTTCTCCACTGGTCTTCATGACCCTGTGGCCGGTTCTCCACTGGTCCTTCATGACCCTGTGGCCGGTTCTCCACTGGTCCTTCATGACCCTGTGGCCGGTTCTCCACTGGTCCTTCATGACCCTGTGGCCGGTTCTCCACTGGTCCTTCATGACCCTGTGGCCGGTTCTCCACTGGTCCTTCATGACCCTGTGGCCGGTTCTCCACTGGTCCTTCATGACCCTGTGACCGGTTTCTCCACTGGTCCTCCATGACCCTGTGGCCGGTTCTCCACTGGTCCTTCATGACCCTGTGGCCGGTTCTCCACTGGTCCTTCATGACCCTGTGGCCGGTTCTCCACTGGTCCTCCATGACCCTGTGGCCGGTTCTCCACTGGTCCTTCATGACCCTGTGGCCGGTTCTCCACTGGTCCTTCATGACCCTGTGGCCGGTTCTCCACTGGTCCTTCATGACCCTGTGGCCGGTTCTCCACTGGTCCTCCATGACCCTGTGGCCGGTTCTCCACTGGTCCTTCATGACCCTGTGGCCGGTTCTCCACTGGTCCTTCATGACCCTGTGGCCGGTTCTCCACTGGTCCTCCATGACCCTGTGGCCGGTTCTCCACTGGTCCTTCATGACCCTGTGGCCGGTTCTCCACTGGTCCTTCATGACCCTGTGGCCGGTTCTCCACTGGTCCTCCATGACCCTGTGGCCGGTTCTCCACTGGTCCTCCATGACCCTGTGGCCGGTTCTCCACTGGTCCTTCATGACCCTGTGGCCGGTTCTCCACTGGTCCTTCATGACCCCTGTGACCGGTTCTCCACTGGTCCTCCATGACCCTGTGGCCGGTTCTCCACTGGTCCTTCATGACCCTGTGGCCGGTTCTCCACTGGTCCTCCATGACCCTGTGGCCGGTTCTCCACTGGTCCTTCATGACCCTGTGGCCGGTTCTCCACTGGTCCTCCATGACCCTGTGGCCGGTTCTCCACTGGTCCTTCATGACCCTGTGGCCGGTTCTCCACTGGTCCTCCATGACCCTGTGGCCGGTTCTCCACTGGTCTTCATGACCCTGTGGCCGGTTCTCCACTGGTCCTCCATGACCCTGTGGCCGGTTCTCCACTGGTCCTCCATGACCCTGTGGCCGGTTCTCCACTGGTCCTCCATGACCCTGCGGCCGGTTCTCCACTGGTCCTCCATGACCCTGTGGCCGGTTCTCCACTGGTCCTCCATGACCCTGTGGCCGGTTCTCCACTGGTCCTTCATGACCCTGTGGCCGGTTCTCCACTGGTCCTCCATGACCCTGTGGCCGGTTCTCCACTGGTCCTCCATGACCCTGTGGCCGGTTCTCCACTGGTCTTCATGACCCTGTGGCCGGTTCTCCACTGGTCCTCCATGACCCTGTGGCCGGTTCTCCACTGGTCCTCCATGACCCTGTGGCCGGTTCTCCACTGGTCCTCCATGACCCTGTGGCCGGTTCTCCACTGGTCCTTCATGACCCTGTGGCCGGTTCTCCACTGGTCCTTCATGACCCTGTGGCCGGTTCTCCACTGGTCCTTCATGACCCTGTGGCCGGTTCTCCACTGGTCCTTCATGACCCTGTGGCCGGTTCTCCACTGGTTCTCCATGACCCTGTGGCCGGTTCTCCACTGGTCCTTCATGACCCTGTGGCCGGTTCTCCACTGGTCCTTCATGACCCTGTGGCCGGTTCTCCACTGGTCCTTCATGACCCTGTGGCCGGTTCTCCACTGGTCCTTCACTTTTGATAGAGACTGACCACTGCAGACCGGGAACACCCCACAAGAGCTGCAGTTTTGGAGATGCTCTGACCCAACACAATCTGGCCCTTGTCAAACTCGCTCAAATCCTTACGCTTGCCCATTTTTCCTGCTTCTAACACATCAACTCTGAGGACGAAATGTTCACTTGCTGCCGAATATACCCCACCCACTAACAGAGATCATCAGTGTTACTCACTTAACTGGTCATAATGTTACGCCAGATTGGTGTATATATATATTAGCAGTCTGTATGTTTTGCAGGTTTGTATAAGAAGTCTGGGAAGCTGGTTTTTCTTGGGCTGGACAATGCTGGTAAAACGACTCTTCTGCACATGCTCAAAGACGACAGACTAGGACAACACGTGCCCACTTTACACCCCAGTAAGACCCATTGAGATGAATAATTCCCATCAGGCATTGCTCCCCAATGATGACCTGATCCTGTTTGTGTTTTGCTTCAGCGTCAGAGGAGCTGACCATCGCGGGAATGACGTTCACTACATTCGATCTGGGCGGTCATGTACAAGGTCAGAACTCTACATCAGTTCATGTGTGTGTGTTAACATGAGTTCACTGCTCAGCCGATGATCATCACCTGATGATGCTGATGCGGCGCGAGTGATTTAATGCGTTCAGAGAACACGATGAGAAGATCTGTCATCTTCTGGCAAGTTACAACCAAGCGGCTCCTCCCGCAGTTTCTCTTGAAGCTGATACGGAAGTGACTTAAACTGCAGTTCATGGACTGGCCACTAGAGGAGCAGAATCTCATTGAGCTCATGTTAAAATGGCCAACTTTACAGCAGAAGAACACATGTTTACAGTCTGGGACAAACTGTGCTTTTGGTCTGTTAGGCTAATGTTGCCCTTCATGACGACTGTGAGGGGGGGATTTTTAATAACTCATTGGTTTACATTATATAAAGCCTTAAAGTTCTGCATAATTAAGGGCGTGGCCACTTTGAGTGACAGTCAGATAGCCATTTATCTGCTGTCTGATAGTCATCGCGTCACTTAAGCTCCGCCCACGTACCGCCGCTTTGCCCATTTTCTGTTATCCGGGAGTGACACGCGATGACGCGCTGCCATCTCGTCCATACTTTACGCTTCAGAACTGCTCTTCAGATCCTATGAGTGACGTCACGGACACTACGTCCATATTTTTTTACAGTCTATGATTACAACTGATGGCAAACTGATATTTTCTCACAAATATATGACAGACGCAGGAAACCGCATACATTCAGTTGATTGAGTGTGAGTGAATGAGTGAGTGTGTCTGTGAGTGTGTGTGTGTCTGTGAGTGAGTGAGTGAGTGTGTGTGTGTCTGTGAGTGTGTGTGTCTGTGATTGTGTGAGTGTCTGTGTGAATGAGTGAGTGTGTCTGTGAGTGTGTGTGTGTCTGTGAGTGAGTGAGTGAGTGAGTGTGTGTGTGTCTGTGAGTGTGTGTGTCTGTGATTGAGTGAGTGTCTGTGTGAATGAGTGAGTGTGTCTGAGTGTGTGTGTGTCTGTGAGTGAGTGAGTGAGTGAGTGAGTGTGTGTGTGTCTGTGAGTGTGTGTGTCTGTGATTGAGTGAGTGTCTGTGAGTGTGTGTGTGTGTGTGTGTGTGTGTGTGTGTGTGTGTGTGTGTGTGCGTGTGTGCGCAAGTGTCTGTGAGTGTGTGTGTGTCTGTGAGTGAGTGAGTGTGTGTGTGTCTGTGAGTGTGTGTGTGTGTCTGTGATTTGAGTGAGTGTCTGTGAGTGTGTGTGTGTGTGTGTGTGTGCGTGTGTGCGCAAGTGTCTGTGAGTCAGTGTGTGTGTGTGTGTGTGAAGCTGCCTGAGCCCCACGTCCACCTCAGAAGATTGAAAAGAACTCTGATACAGATGTAACATTGCTTTCCTCCATTATGGTGAAATCTAGAATTTTGATTGATTTCCGATATTACAAAGCAAAAGGAAATCTGTTGTTTTTTGAAACAATATGGTGTTTAAGGAAGGTTCTTTGTGAAATTATTGTTTTGTTTTTTAATAATTTGCTGTAATTTTTATTTGGTGTTAGTGTCTTTTTAATGTTACAAAATTGTTGTGCAGTTTTGTAAATAAAATGTATTTTTAAAATCTCTCTCTGCAGCGCGGCGAGTGTGGAAGAACTACCTGCCGGCCGTTAACGCTGTGGTCTTCCTGGTGGACTGTGCGGATCACGAGCGCCTCGCAGAGTCGAAGGTGGAACTCGACGTAAGTCGTGGGATTCGTCAAATTATATTCAGTTTCCATCACTCAAACCAAAGCAACTTCGCTTTGTGCCATGCAAAAAAAAAAACTATAATCTGAGCACTGTAAAAAAAATTCCGGTCTCCAATTGAAAATATTCTAGTGAGCGATCACATCTAAATTTTTCAGTTGGCCAAATTTAATTTCTGTGAATTGATGCAATTTAAAATTCAAGAAATTCAATTTGGCCAACTGAACATTTTAGATGTGATCGGTCACTATAAAATGTTCAATTGGAGACCTGAATTTTTTTGTACAGTGAATTTATAATAGGCCTTTTGTGTGTGTGTGTGTGTGTGTGTGTGTGTGTGTGTTTCAGGCTCTGCTGTCGGACGAGACGATCTCCAGCGTGCCGGTGCTGGTGTTGGGCAATAAGATCGACCGACCCGAGGCTGTGAGTGAGATGAGACTGCGAGAGGTGTTTGTTCTGGAGGGACAGACCACTGGGAAGGTCAGTACTGGTCAAGCCATGTGATTCGTGTCAAAGCACAGCATCAGTAACTAGGGCTGGGTAAAAAAAAAATATTGATTTCTCGATTTTAATCGATTCTCCCTTTTACAAAACAATATCGATTCTTAAATCCCAAGAATCGATTAGTCTGTTTTTTTTTCCGAAATTCAAAAACATAAATATCGTTTTGGTGCTGTGGTGCGAGATCGCTCTGGCTCAGCTCAGCTCAAGAGAACCAGCACATGAGCAGATCTTCTCTTCCGCCTTAATACCAGTAACAGCGCGAAATAAACACAAATGAGCTTCTGAAAGTGTGTTAAAGATACAGGACAACTTACTGAAATCCGTATCATGTCACATAGAATCGCTCAATCAGTGTTTCAACCACAGAAAGACGTCTGTAAAACGGCTTACAAGTAAACAATGTCACGCAACGTCACAGTTACCTCAGAAAAACCATATCCAGTGTCCATAAACTCGCTAGTCAGCTAGAAAAATTAACTCTAGAGAGGAGCATTTTGCTAATTATTCACCACATTACATAACATAGGCCTATTAATTGTCAGTGTTCTTCAATATTTAATAAATCTGGCAAGTTTTTTATGCAGCCACCCTGTAAATGTTTATATTTAAAAAAAAAAAACGAATTGGAGTAGAATTATGATTATGTAATTGTAAAGTTAATATTATAACTTTATTATTATATTTTAAAAAAATAATAATTTCGTGTCATTTAAGTGTTTGTATACAAATCAGTTAATTTGTACCTTCAATATTAGTGGGCTAATGTAGTATCAACTGACTCCCATAGTTTACAACATTAGTTCAGAAATCAGTTTTCCTTGAGAAAATGTTCCATGTATTATACCTGATAAATATCCAAAATAATCCATATTGAATTGAATCGAAAAGAATCGATAATCGAATCGAAAGCTTGTGAATCGAAATCGAATCGAATTGTGAAATTTGTGTCAACACCCAGGCCTATCAGTAACGTGTGTGTGTAGTGATTGACCGATATTGATTTTTTAGAACTGATACTGATAAAAAAACAACAACAGTCTAAACCACCTGGGAAAAAAATAGCATTGCTGTTTATTGTAGCGTAATCCTCCCATTTGAGAAGAAAACAGAGTCTCTCAGCATCTGCCCCATAAGCCGGTTTCGTTTGTTTTCATAAATGGCTCCGAAATGTAATGCTTAAATTTAAACTACAGTTTTAGTAGATTTATAAACTGGTTAATAGGTTAAAGAGTGAACAATAATGTTAAATAACTGAATAATATTCTCTGGAATATAACAAACAAAACATAATATTTTATTGCATTTCTCAAATGGTATGTTAAGTTATATCAGAATTATTGATGTTTTTGTCGTTCTTTATTTTGAAATATCTGCTGACAAACTGATGTTTATCTCTGCATTTACACAGAACTACTCAAACTGCGATCGTTCGCGGAGATAATACATAATTAATATCCTACTTCAATGTTTATTAGCGAATTAATGGTTAAGTAAATGTTTATATTTCCTGAGCATCAACCCGCAAAATACAGACGACTTCACAAGACTAATGATGAGAGAGAATTAAACTCAGCGCTTTTATTTCCAACATGTGCTCATTCATGGCTGTATTATTTAATTCATGCAAAGTTGCATCTGTATTTGGACAGGACTTGACAGATTATTTACTCTAAGAGAGCCGAGCTCACAGAGGCATGTTAAATAATCCGTCAAATCCTGAATAAAGCAGCTAGATTTCAGGCATTTATGTAACATCTAATTTGTGTATTAATGACGTATAAATAAAGTTTACTAATTACAGCAGAGCAGGCAAGTGTACTTTACCTGTGCAGGCCGTTGCTCAGATGCGATGTAATGGCGATCCTGCGCACAATTCTCAAAATGCCCACAAGATGGCGCCGTTTATCGGTAAATCCGATACTACAAAACCAATATCCGATTATGGTAAAATGCTTAAAGGACAACTCCGGTGAAAAATGAACCTAGGGGTAATTAACACAGGGTTACAGAGTAGATCGTTCTCTGGGATGTTTTCATGAAAATCGAATGTAAAGAGTTTTATCTCTAAAAACAGATTCGCTTATAACGCTAGTCTACGGGGCATAGAATAAGTCAAATTAAATCGCTAGTTAATACCACTAACAAGGCTCAAAATAGCCTCACACTAACACGGGAGCATAATGAGGGTCCCTACCAAGCCTGTAGTGCTCCAGTCAGAAATTGAAGCTTTCGCGCCTCGATCGCCCCCCGGTGGCCGGTCCCAGTATAGCTCCTAAACCCCGCCTCTCCATGTATTTGAATGGGCGCGAGACACACTAAACAATTTAATTACACTTCAAATAATTGTTTCCTAAAGATGGTTTCTGTCATTTTAGGCAGTTTTTATTACAAGAATTTCATTTCAAGTGTTCGTTTTTTAAATAAGTTTAGTTTTAGTGAGTTATTTGATGCTATAAAAACGGGGGGTGTGACGTCATGATTGACAGCTGAGATTGACGGCTTCTCTGAGTGAAGTTGTCACTGAGGCACTAACGGACTTTTTTCTGGATTTTTGGGAGGAGATTGGACCTTTAGCTTTAATTTCTACACTTCCATAACTGTTTATTTCACACCAACATAATTAATTGTTCTGCATCTGCGAGAGTGTGGACGGGCTTTTGATAATCGCGCCTCTACTTCCTGTTCTCTACTGCGCAACTCCGGTCCCGAGATCGCTACTGCGCAGACTCGGCCCCAAGATGTCAGCGCCGTGAGCGGGCCTATGAAAGCTTCAACTTTGGTAAGCGGGAGTCAATGAAGTCGCGTCGTCCATATTTTTTTACGGTCTATGGTCCCTACATGCAAACCGAAGCATTGAGAACTGTGTAAGTGTACAAACAGTTTAATAAGAAGATACTTTATAAAGACAGAACCAGGGCTCTGAACCGGTTCAAGGAACGAAAACCGGAAACGAACGAAATTTTAAGAGGAACAAAAACGAAATCAAAATCAATTTTAATCGTTCTGAACAGAAACGTTAATTTGAAATGACCATTAACCGGTTAATAACGTTATTTTATCGTTTTCTTTTAATATTTTAATTTGGAAGTGACCAATAATTAATAGAGTTGCTACAGCATGTGACGTTGACGGATCAAGCGTGAGTGAAATGCCCGCGCACCATCATCTATGAATCTACCGTAAGTGTAGAGCGCGCATTTACATGCCTCAAGTACATTTCGTTCCCCGCTGAGGTCATCAATGAAAGCGCAGGTATTGGAGGACATTCTTTTCGAACGTTTAAATAAGCAGTTCGGACTTTAAGCTCAAATAGACTGATTTAGGCTAGTTTGTGGATTCCGTTTAAGCCTATCCAAGTCTACTAGCATCTATCAAACATTTTTCCTATAGTCTTTCAGATTGCCAATACAGGACAGCTCAATGTTTTCTATATAGACGGCTGATGCTTGTATTAAATGGTATGTTATATGAATAAATGATCAAGCTTTATTAGCTGACTGAATTTGATTATGTGACGCAGTGTTTGCTTTGAAATTAGCAGTTGACAGTGCATTAAAAGAGCAATGGTTATCCAGTTTATTTATTCTTTATTCATGCAATTTTTAAAGCAAGTCGTGTTGAAAAAAAGTTATGTACAAAGAATGTTATCACTCTTCTGAAAAGAATAGGCATAGAGGGCACTTTCTGCTCCAATAAAACAGGTCAATATTTGTCCCGCTGTTTATGCTTTGTAATTAATGCATGTATTTATGTTGTGGTTTTAAAAATGTTATGAAATAAATATTCAAGTTTAATTACCATGCGTTATATTATTATTGAGTGAAAAATAAGTCTATTTATACATATTTGTTTAAAGTATAGGCTAAATTAAAATAACGTTATTAACCGGTATTTTTTCAAATCAAACCGTTTTCGGAACAGTAATGTTTATTGAGGAACGCAAAAACGGAAACGCTATAATATCGATTCTGCTCGGAGTGAACCGATTTATATTTTTTTTCCGTTTTTAAGCCCTGGACAGAACATTTCGCGTATACAGACAGGAGCCATCTTGGAAAACAGGCTGGACAAGTCGAGCCACGAACGCTGTGTTAAGTGATGAACTGTGACTCTCATATGGTCCGTTGTTTCCAGAAGAAAGCACTGAACGCAACAGAGAGAAAAAATAAATAAAAATAATTTTAAAAAACTGAATGCAACAGAGAATTGTGCTTCCAAAGGACACACACTAAAAAGATGGCGGATTATTCAACCGTGGCTCTACTTGTCCAGACTGTTTTCCAGAAAATTTTGTTTATAAAGTATCTTCTTATTAAACTGTTTGTACACTTACACAGTTCTCAATGCTTCGGTTTGCATGTAGGGATCCTCATTATGCTAGCGTGTTAGTGTGAGGCTATTTTGAGCCTTGTTAGTGGTATTAACTAGCCATTTAATTTGACTTATTCTGTGCCCCATAGACTAGCGTTATAAGCTAATCTGTTTTTAGAGATAAATTCGATTTTCATGAAAACATCCCAGAGAACGATCTTCTCGGTAACCATGTGTTAATTACCCCTAGGTTCATTTTTCACCGGAGTTGTCCTTTAAATATCGGGGAAACTATGGGTAAACCGATATTTGGGTGGATCACTAGTGTTGTTGTGTTGCAGGGCGTGGCGTCGCTGAGCTCGCGGCCGCTGGAGGTGTTCATGTGCAGTGTGCTGAAGAAGCAGGGCTATGGGGAAGGCTTTCGATGGCTCTCCCAGTACATCGACTGATTTCAGACGCCAGCCGCCCGGTGACCGTCAGCAATAAGAGATCTAGTGTGTTTTAGTGGATATTACTGGTCGTTTTAGTCTCAATTCTGCATGTTAAAGATGGAGGGTGTCATTTCTGTTCCGTTCTGGACAGATTGCAACTCACTGTTACTGTATTAAAGGTTCACTTCAACATGAGCATGTCCTGATAGTTTACTCACCCTCATCTCATCCCAGATGCTCATGTGTTTCTTTCCTCAGTGGAAAAGAAATGAAGTTTTAGAGGATTTTTCTGCACATAATGGGCGTCAATGGGAACCAACGGCTGAAGGTCCAAATCAGTGCAGTTTCAGAGGCTCTGAGCGATCCCAAGGAGTCTGATCTAGACAAACCATCAAAATACACATTTATATACTTTAACCTCAAATGCGCGATTTCTGCTTTTGCACGACGTATGATGTGACGCAGGTGGAAGTGCCGACCCAGTGTTAAAACGAACTTGCAAAAACTAAATCAAACGGCCTTTACACAAATAAAGGTGAAACATCAATGACCGACGATTTTAAAGTTGGAGGAGAACATGAGATGACCTCATACGCCCTGAAGAAGAACTTCACCGAAGTCGAGCATTTGAGGTTAAAGTATATAAATGTGTATTTTGATGTTTTTTCTAGATCAGTCTCTATTCCTCTGGGATCGCTCAGAGCCTCTGAAACTGCACTGATTTGGACCTTCAGCCGTTGGTTCCCATTGAAGTCCATTATGTGCAGAAAAATCTTAATTTCCACTGAAGAAAGAAATGCATGAACATCTGGGATGAGATGGGGGTGAGTAAACTATCAGGAAATGTTCATGTTGAAGTGAACTAATCCTTTAAAGGGATAGTTCACCCAAAAATGAAAATGACCCCATGATTTACTCGCCCTCAGATCATCCCAGGTGTGTGTGACATTCTTCTGTCAGACGAACACAATCAGAGTTATATTAATAATGTCCTGACTCTTCCAAGCTTTATAATGGCAGTGAATGTGCATCTATCTATCATAAAAGTGCATCTATCCATCATAAAAAGTGCATCTATCTATCATAATAGTGCATCTATCCATCATAAAAGTGCATCTATCATCATAAAAGTGCATCTATCCATCATAAAAGTGCATCTATCCATCATAAAAGTGCATCTATCATCATAAAAGTGCATCTATCCATCATAAAAGTGCATCTATCCATCATAAAAGTGCATCTATCATCATAAAAGTGCATCTATCCATCATAAAAGTGCATCTATCCATCATAAAAGTGCATCTATCATCATAAAAGTGCATCTATCCATCATAAAAGTGCATCCATCCATCAAAAGTGCATCCATTATAAAAGTGCATCCATCCATCATAAAAGTGCATCCATCCATCATAAAAGTGCATCTATCCATCATAAAAGTGCATTCATCCGTCATAAAAGTGCATCTATCCATCATAAAAGTGCATCCATCCATCATAAAAGTGCATCTATCCATCATAAAAGTGCATCTATCCATCATAAAAGTGCATCTATATATTATAAAAGCGCATCTATCCATCATAAAAGTGCATCTATCCATCATTAAAGCGCATCTATCCATCATAAAAGTGCATCTATCCATCATTAAAGTGCATCTATCCATCATAAAAGTGCATCTATCCATCATAAAAGTGCATCTATTTATTATAAAAGCGCATCTATCCATCATAAAAGTGCATCTATCCATCATAAAAACTTTAATGATGGATGGAGTCACTTTTATGGCCTTCAAAACAGAAACAGTTATTCACTGCCATTATAAAGCTTGGAAGAGTCAGGACATTATTAATATAACTCTGATTGTGTTCGTCTGACAGAAGAATGTCACACACCGAGGAATTGTGGGGTCATTTTCATTTTTGGGTGACCTATCCTGTTAAAGGCCGGCCGATGTGGACCATAGGATGTGGACGCGCAGTGAAATCAAGCCATTGGGTTTTTAAATAATGAACACAGTAAAAGCACACGTGTGATATCTCAGTTCCTGTAGTTTTTGAGTCTCTTATACTTGTGTGTTGTGGTATTATTTAGCATCCTCTCATCTATAGACGATAAAGCTGCTCAGTGATGTAAGATATTCCTCTGTACAGTGTGTGTGTGTGTGTGTGTAGATAATGTTGATATAGCGCAGGACGTCATCAGATGGCGCTGGTGTTTGTTGATCATCAGATGAAGGTCTGATATGAGAACGCCTGTTATTTTTTGCAAAATTGTACATATTGTATAATGGAGTATAAATGTGTTTTTATTGTTCATAGCCTTGACTCGAGTGTACAGGAATCCATCCTATCAGACTGTAAACATCTATAAACTATTAATATTTTGAAGAATGTTTCTGCTGTCGGCATTCAATATCTTGTCATGTTATCAGATCATGTTGTCCAAACCTGTGACTTCTGTGAAACACAAACCAGATGAATCCCAGATGATCTATAGGGCTGTCGAGCTCCAACATGGACCATTAAAGTACTTTTTAATGCCTAACATACGTAAATAAATCTAGTATATAAAGATAATCATAAAACCAAGTGTTCGGATGGCGATTTATTCACGGTGAGCGCCCAGCAAACACATAACGTTTTTACAACGTTTCACAACGTTGTATTTTGGTTGCAATTAGGTAATGTTGCAGTACAACGTTTTAAAAACGTTTTTTTAAATAGAAAAATAATGTAACCAAAATAAAACGTTTCAAAAACGTTGTAAAAATACCAACCTGGTATGTTTTCTTTAAGTAGTCAAAAAAACGTAAATATTACGTTTGTCTACTACCAAACAACTTTTGTGAGACGTTTTATTCTGGTGTTAAAATAACGTAATCTGCACGTTGGAATAGGACGTTTAAAAAACGTCATGACAGTACCAAAATACAACCAGATGCCAAACCTCCAATCATAGGCTGTTTCTGTTTGTGTAAAAATATCAGTAACATTTTACCATTGAGGCGATTCAGTGACTGAGTGAGACTGATTTATGCAGCTGAGCATTCGATATCAAAAGGACTTAAAGGTAGCCTAATATGTGAATGCTTACTTTCAGTGGTCTCTGCTCATTTAACCAGAGATGTATAGTAACGAAGTAGAACTACTTCACTACTGTACTTAAGTACTAAAAGGCAGTATCTGTACTTCACTAGAGTATTATTTTTTTCTCCTACTTCCACTTTTACTTCAGTACATATTTTCGATGAGTTTAATACTTTTACTCCGATATTTTTTTTATGTGCAGCATCGTTACTCGTTACAATTAGAAAAATGTTACGAATCATTCCATTCCAAACCCACATTACCGCGCATGAGAGAGAGAGAGAGAGAGAGAGCGCGCGAGAGTGCGAGAGAGAGAGCGAGCGCGCGAGAGTGCGAGAGAGAGAGAGAGAGCGCGCGAGAGACAGAGCGCGCGAGAGAGAGAGAGAGCGCGCGAGAGACAGAGCGCGCGAGAGAGAGAGAGAGCGCGCGAGAGACAGAGCGCGCGAGAGAGCCCCGCGAGCGCGCATTCACTGTCTTTAAAACAACACGAGCGTCTTGCGCTCAAAATTGCTCTCTATTTGTTTACATAGTTAATGTGCACTGTGAAGTAACATATACAAAAAATGAACAGCTGTATTTTTATTAACTAAGATTAACAAAGATTAATAAATACAGTAACAAATGTATTGATCATGGTTAGTTCATGTTAGTTATTAGTCTAATACATTAACTAATGTAATGTTAACAAATCAGACCATATTGTAAAGTGTTACAAACAAATAATTTACTCAGAACACCTCTTGAAATGAGAATATAAGTGTGCTTACCCCATTTTTTTTTAGTAAGAGTGGTTATAGTAAGATTTAATCTTAATGAACTACAGAATTTTCAGGTTATTTATATGACAATATGTAGAAAAATTACCTACCAACATTGTGATTGTCCTTTAGCTTAATCATTTGGAATAATAAAAACAATATGATGTTCAAACTTTTGACTACTTTCTTTAATAACTACATAACACAATACTTGTACTTTTACTTTCAGTACTTGAGTAGTACATTTTAAAATAAACTACTTGCAATACTTAAGTACAAAAAATGTTGAATACTTTAATACTTCTACTTAAGTGTGGTGCTTAAAGAGCACTTCAACTTCTACTCAAGTCACTTTTTTGATAAGGAACTTGTACTTTTACTCAAGTATGTGTCTCTAGTACTTTATACATCTCTGCATTTAACTGATAGCAAGCTATATTAGAATAATCCAATCGATTATTGTTGTTTCATAGCTCATCACGAGCCTGGCGCGTGGATCAAACAGCTCATAGTGTGTAGAAATGAGCCCGATCACACGAAAATGCGTATAAATATAACTATTACTATATACGCACGAACCTAGGCTGTGATGATGTAGGCCTAGGCTGCACTATCCAATTAAACAACGTTATCAACTTTAGGGACATTTTCTACTCCATCAATAAGCCTATGTGATGTTTTAATTCTTGAAACGCTGTGTAATTGACATATGACGTGTTTAATGGGCGTGTTGAACATTCGAGTCGCTTTTAAACTGGAGCGGTGGGAGTTACCATGGAAACGGGACTCCTCCTGCGTCCTGTCACTGTTGTTTTCACTGATTTCAGGTAAGTTTAGTCCCTAAAATTACACATATAATGTTAAATTACACATTTAATACATACAACTGTTCCATTGTTATGTTGAATATTTAATTTATAGAAATGGTTTAAAGTTAGTGTCTTCGGAAAAAATCCGTTAGCCGTTAGGCTAACTTTATGAGAGGTAACGTTAATTTAGGCTAACGTAACTAGCCTTGAGCTCTTGTTTATGAAAGTTTGGGATTTTAATCACATATTATGTGAAGATAAGAGGGCTTTGATAGTTTTTTTAACGTTTTGCTGGCAATTTGTCAATGGATGAATGGAAGTAACGTTAATCTAATTATTTAACCTAAAAGTTTGCACTGTAAAGTTAATCGGTGACGTCACTCACATGGAGCGTGACAATGAGCTGAAACCATTTCAAACACCTTTTTTTCTTTTATCTTACATGGTTTTCCATCAATTATTATTATTACGTATATATTTCAATGCATCTGTAAAACCCCAAAACATAAATTCTGATATCTAAAGATATTATATATTGTATATCCTGTATATTCCTTTTTCAGCATTTTAACCACGTGCTCTAGTTTATTTATTTCTAATTAATCTGACATTGTATACCACATATTGTTGGCTCTGTGACAAATTGTTTATGTTTCTAGATTCTGATGGATGTGCAGAGAACATCTCTAAGGTACTATGAACCATCTGACTTGTAAGTAAAACCTCAAACATTCCTGTGTGTATATGATACAACAAATGTTGATAGTTCTTGTAAATTAAATGGTAAAATGTTCATGAAGTGACTCTGAGAGCAGCTCTGCAGATAAAGTTAATGTATTTCAGACACTGAAATCATTGCAAGCGTCACACACGCTTTAGTTTGCGTAGTAGTCGAAACACTAGTCTGTATCGGTATCTGATTCATTGTACCGCCCTACTTTTAATTTATTAATTCAAAAATTGCCAAATTCTGTGGCGTTCCGCTTTATACAGTAAATTGTGACTGAATTCTGTGGTTTCATGCATGTTTTTGCATCACGGAAATCATATGACTCTACGTGGTATTTGCAGTATTAAAGAGATTTAGTTTTGAGAGTTATTTATTGTTGTGTTATAAATTTGTTACCATTAGTATAAGAAGGGTATGAATGACTAAAAGACAATTTGAGTCCGGCAGAATTCTCTGCACACTTTAACACAGAGGCCAAATGAGCATTTTGAATGTAAGAACCTCACATTATATTTATAACAATCCTTGTTGCTATTTGAATTGTATTTCAGGGCAGTTTGTGAAGACAGATAAACAAGAGATGTTGTGGCAACCTGGACAGAAGTCGGTTCCAGATCCACCTTCCACACCAGATTTCTCTCTCATATGGATTGCTGTGTGCTGTCATATTATATGTTCTCTGCAGAATTAGGTGCATGCAGATATTACTCAAGAACATGACTAAACTTTGTTTGCTATAATACATCTATTTAGTGCACCAGTGTGAAACATACTTCCCCCCACATTTGCTGTATATCTATATCTTTGTCTTAGTATTCTTTCAGTGGTTAAGGGGATTTTACATGACGGACGTCAACGTTAGTAAATGCAATAATCTTTATGAAATGAAGCGTCCGATTTCTGGTGTTGTGCCGAAATCTGACCTACCAAATTATGTGACCCTAGTTGACTGTTACAACTAAACCCATCCCTAATCCTAACCTTATAACTAGGGTCACAGAATTCAGCACTATAACAGAATGAATCTGCATTGAATGAATGGTTTACTTACTAACTCACTCATTAAGACAGCCCCTTGCTGCCACCTACTGGCATAACAATGTAACCTGCTACGGAAGCGCTGAAAAACAACTAAAACACAGACTGTTTCTCAAAATCAAGTATGCCAATATTATAAAATATTATTTATTGAACAATAATAGCCATTATAAACTTTACATATGTAATGTATATTAATTAATAAGTTATAAATTGTATTTTAATTATTATAACAATTGCAATAAAATAATTTGTAACTAGTTAGAGAAAATGTACATTTTACAGATGAGTTTTTTTCTGTTATAACATCTGTGCACTGACATTTCTTGGATTTTTCTATTTGTTAATGTTCTTATTTAAATTTGCTGTACTTTATTTGTACCATTTTGTTTTATTGGCGTAGTTTTATTTATCTGTTAAGAATTTTATGTTATTATTAATGAGGGCGCTAATCGTAGTCTTTGAAAAAAATCTCAAGGTCCTTGAAAGTACTGGAATTTAATTATGCATTATCTCTACAAACAATGACA
The DNA here is from genome assembly GCA_033150135.1 of Gobio occitaniae. NCBI lineage: Eukaryota > Metazoa > Chordata > Actinopteri > Cypriniformes > Gobionidae > Gobio > Gobio occitaniae. The sequence continues at coordinate 38,198 of JARQWZ010005942.1, read as the reverse complement.
AAGGTGTTATCATTTAACACTTTTGTTGTTGTTCCAAACTTGTGTGACTTTGTTAGACCTTAAAGTTAATGTTTCTGACCTTATTCACCATTCACTTTCTTTGGTTCAAAATAGTGAATGGTGAATAAGGAACATTATGCTTATCTCCTGACTATCCATTTGTTCAACAGTGGAAAGAAAGTCATACAGGTTTACATTGGATTTACGCAGGGATGAGTAAATGACAGATTTTTCTTTTTTGTGAACGACCTAATCATATTTCTTATATTGTGTGAATAAATACAATGAGTGACTACATTTGTGTATAGTATAAATTATTAGTACTACATATGTTAATGTAGTTTTATAAAATGGGCAACAACCAGAGGTCCGCCCTACAGGTAAGGTGAAATGTAAAAAGTGTTAGTAATGAGCTGAATATTCAGATGTACAGAAATATCGTAACCTGTGACTAGCCTATGACCAATTAAAGAGATCTATAAATACCACTTAATCTATTTCTCTTACTGTAGTTATAATATTGTTTTATATTAAAGTAATTTTTCAAAGATAACAGTAAAAACATTTTGATTACATGTGTGAAGTGAAGAACAGTTTGGACGTGATAAATACGTTTCTGCAACGTTGAAAGGAGACATGGTAACGCGATAAAAACGTTATAAATACGTTTCTGCAACGTTGTGAAAAAAACCCGACATCTGTCGTATTAAATACGTAGGATAAAAACGTTATCACGGCCTTTTCACAACGTGAAAAAAAAAACGTTTTTACAACGTTGCTGTGTTTGTTTGCTGGGTTTGCTGGAATTATGCGAACGCGCGCTGCTCACGTGATCATTAGCATGATCGTAAAATGGCGGCTTGGAATAGTAAGAATACATGTATATTTAATTTAATAACAGGACATTATTCATTATTTAAATCAACTGTTTAAATAAATAGGAAAATGAGCGGAAATAAGTTAATATAGCCTCTTATTTACATGATGCTGCTAATTAAACTGCCGTAATAACGGCCCATTTCAAATGTTTACTTGTTTTTCTTCTCTTTCTCTTTTGAGCGGTAATAAAATATTATTCTTGTGAATACTTTCCAGCATTTCAGTCATAAAAGTGTAGGCTCTGCATCCAAATTACAGCGAACCGCAACCATACGGTGCTCTGCGGGGGTCAAAAAGGATATAAACAGTGAATTTTGAAGCGATCTCTTTTTGAAAACTGAGAGATGTGGATTCAGACGACAGTTAAATTACCACATGTCCATGGTGTTTGTCTAAAGCCGGGGATTTTTACATTCTGGATTCGGACGGCAATAAAATCACAGACTAGCCCCTGACAATGATGAAAATACCTCATGATGACCCCACGAGAAACCATTACCGTCCCAATAGTGATCACATACAAAACCTTGCAGTGAATGGCAGGGTGAACAGGCGCTATATTAACAACATGTATTCTTATTCACTTATTTCTGTGCCATAGTTATTATATTGATAGTTAGCTAATCTGTGTGCTTTGTATATGTGCATTTTTTTCTGAAATGCATAACATGTACAAATACATTTTTTGTAATGTAGATGCATTTTCTGTGAAGCTGCTTTGAAACAATATCTATTGTGAAAAGTGCTATACAAATAACTTTGAATTGAATATATAGGCAGAGGTAATGATAAACATACTTTATAATCAAACTATCATAAGCGTAATGTTGCTCATCTGTCGACATGAAGCGCTGAATCTCAGATCTGAGCAAACACATCCACATCTCTATGATCAGATGCTTTCTGAATGGCTGTTTCTCACGTGTGTTTAGTGTTATTTAGAGGAAAGCGCGCGGCACATATTCTTAATATGTTCATATTCATAATGCAAAGACACGAATAGACATTCTGACGCGTGATTTGCGCGAATCGCGCAAGTTGAAAAATCAGAACTTTGGCGGATATTCGCGCCGCGTTAACCAATCAGAAGCTTGCTCTAGTAGTGACAACAATGAGGACACAATCATATGTGGATACCCGGAGCTGTACGATATATCTTCATACTTTATAGAAACAGGATTAAAAAGGATCTTGCTTGGAAGAAAGTGAATGAGGAGGTCGGACAATCTGGTAAGTTGTGAAAAACGCTCTTTACTCAATTTGAGCTATACACATATTGAGACTACAAGCTAAAGCCGGCAAATTGAGCTTATTCGCCATATTTTAAAACAATCCATGTCAGCCATTTCTCAACTAGACGAGCCGCTGGCAGAAGCCCCTTCCATTACGCGGATTCACGTCTGTTGTGAAGTGAATGTCACGCGCGAATGAAGCGAGCAAACTCAAAATGTTCAAGCGTCCAACTTCACGCAAATAGCGTGATTTATTCACGCAAGTCGCGTCTGGTGTGAACGCACAGTAAGAGTTTACTCATCTTCGCCGGCGTATTGAATAATGATCAGTCTCTTGTGTGTCGCGTGAGCACGAGCAATAAGAGCTGCTGCAGTTCAACTAACGGCCACCGGTGGTGCTGATAACACGGCTTTCTGAAGTCTATTGACCTATTTTGAATTTTAGTGGAAAGAATGAGCCACAATATGTACATTTTCGCCACTAGAGGTCGCTTATTCAAAACAAAAAGCTTGATGACTTGAGCACTTCCGCTTCTTCCGCTCATGTGTGTGTGTGTAACGCAGCGCTGTTTTATCATATCACACACGTGTGTGTTAAAGGGATAGTTCACCCCAAAAATGAAAATTTTATGTTGATTTGCTTACCCCCAGGGCATCCAAGATGTAGGTGTCTTTGTTTCTTCAGTAGACACAAATGAAGATTTTTAACTCCAACCGTTGCTGTGTGTCACTCATATAATGCTTGTTAATGGGGTCTAATTCTATAAGAGTAAAAAAAACATGCACAGACAACTTCAAATTAAACCCTGCGGCTCATGACGACTGTTACGTCCAAGGACGTATGTTTATTTGTTACTGCAGTGTGTCATGCATTTGTGTATGTACTTGGGTGTTTTGCTCTCTTTATCTCTTGTTCTCTCTTTCGTCATTCCAACAGGTACAACGACCAGCTGTATTCAATTTAACGGTGCTTGACGTGATTGGAGAATGAAGGGGAGGAGCTGAGATATAAGTAGAAGCGGATCAATTGAGAAGAGAGAGAGACTTTCTTTTGCCAAGATGAATTCTTCCTCCTGTCTGCCCAGACTCTGTTGTTTGGATTGTGTTCATGATTCTGATTGAGTGAGCTCAGGATCTTGTTGTGAGTTCTTTAGTGGGAAGAGAACTAAAGTGTTACCTTTGATTTAATTTATGATCTTATGTTAAGTATGTTTGTATATTCTTCTTAATTTATTTGTGATTTGGGGATTGTAGGGGGAGGGTGCCATTTATGTTTGTACTTCTCTTTTCTCCTGTTTTTGGGTAGGTAGGGAGTAAGGGAAGTTTGATGTCTTTTATTTCTATGATCTTTTTCTAGGACATTTATGGAGATTCTTGGGTTAGTTGTCTTATGATCTGTTTGTTATTTTGGCCTGGCCCTCCCCTGAAGTATTATCCCCTGTTCTTGATTATTTGTTATTCCTCGAATTGTACTTCTGTATCCTTTCATGGGATTTTTGTATTATCCTTTATATTTTCAAATTAAAAGATGTTAATTTGAACTGGTTGATTATTTTCTGGGACAGGAGGTTAAATAATCTTGGTTCTCTCGCCAAGCTTTTTTTAATTTAATCTTTACTTTTGTTACATTGTTACTGACTATCAACCCTAGACGGCTAGTTATGTAACAATATTAACGAAACGATTGGTTTCTACGAGAAACCCAACGGTATTTATGCTATTATCTCAACTCATATCAGACGAATGTCATCAGCTCTCCAGACCTCAATCACTTCCTGCGAATAAGGTCAAAATACCGGCTGGGTCATAGATATATACATAGATGCCTCATTAGTGTCTACGCGGATCGGTCGAATGAGGAATCTACGTATATATATCTATGACCTGGCCGGTATTTTGACCTTATTCGCAGGAAGTGATGGCGGTCTGAAGAGCTGATAACATTCGTCTGATATGAGGTGAAATAATAGCATAAATACCGTTGGGTTTCTCGCAGAAACCGATTGTTTCATGTCTTAAGACATCAATGTGTCGTCACGAGCCGTAGTTGCAGAAAAACAACATTTTCGTTTTTGGAAGTGACTTAAACTGCAGTTCATGGACTGGCCACTAGAGGAGCAGAATCTCATTGAGCTCATGTTAAAATGGCCAACTTTACAGCAGAAGAACACATGTTTACAGTCTGGGACAAACTGTGCTTTTGGTCTGTACGTTTAATGTTGCCCTTCATGACGACTGTGAGGGGGGGATTTATTTATAACTCATTAGTTTACATTATATAAAGCCTTAAAGTCCTGCATAATTAAAGGCGTGGCCACTTTGAGTGACAGGTGGATTGCCGTGGATCTGCTGTGGTTAGTCATCAGCTCCGCCCACGTCCCGCCTCTTTGCCCATTTTCTGTTATCCGGGAGTGATGCGCGATGACAAGATGGCGACGGCCGACTTTACGCTTCAGAACTGCTCTTCAGATCCTATGAGTGACGTCATGGACACTACGTCAGTGGCGGCTGGTCAATAGAGGGCGCTGGGGCGCCGCCCCCATCAAAATTCCAGAAATATACATGTATACAAAAATTATATAAAAATTTAATAAAAATAAATTAGTTTACTCATACGACGTGCCAGCTGTTAGTAAGAGCCTCAGCATTTAATAAAAAACTGGCTTTGATCGGTTAACAATTCTATATGTTCTTCAATATGTTTCCTGCGGTTTCATGCGCGAGGGACGCCGGACAAATGGACGTCTATCTGAGTCCAAAAATATACGGGCAGCATGTGACCTGAAGCTGGTCTCTAATTGGTTTCTTAAAGATCCTTCTCCGGACGCAGGTCGCTGCGTCCCTGGCGAATCAGAATTGGAGACATGTTATTTTATCCAATCTGATTGGTTCTCATCACCTGTCATTCAACTTTCTGCTCTTGGCCACTAAAGCGAAAGTGCGCGGGCGACAGTCACTCCAACTCTGCCAAAACCTCATTATGATGATCAGTTTCGTAGAGATGGCAGCAGTTAAACCAAATTCTTTCACAAGGCGTCCGCTGGAAGAAAAAATAGGATAAAGGATCCCGAACCGGACCAACGCGATTTACAAATCCAGCAGCAGCAGCAGCCAGAGACAGAGGATGAAGCTACACTCAGAGCTTCACACGCTTGTTATGAGAAACGTAGGTGGCTGGCTGGATGTGTTGTTAGCAATGCCCTTTATTGCTTTCCCTGTCTTTTATTTCAAAGTGTCAGTATTGAAGTTTTGTGGATATCAACAGGGATAAGAGACCTCAAATATCTGACTGAACAATGCAAACGTCATGACACTACTGAGATGACTGACTTTAATCAGAGAGTCATTGAGGAATTTGCTGGCCAGAAAGAAAGGAGAGCAAAATGTATGTTCAAGTAGTCAACATGCTAGTCTATTGTTGCTGTTTTCTTTTGTTTTTCCTTTCCTCATTAAAGCAGCACTAGGTAACTTTTCAACCTTTATAATATATTTTCAAACCTCTTGTGATGATACATCGACTTACAATAGGTTGAATGACACGCCTGCCATAGCCTGACGGGGTCTGTGTCGTTTTTAATCGTACTTTTAAACTTCGGGTTTCGGGTAGTAACCAGAGAAAAAAAAGAACTACAAAATTCGACCGCTTTACGGCATATACGTCACTTCCACCACCACTTCCTTAAATTGGGATCGTGCGAGCCCAACTATCATTTGTTTGCCGAATGTTATAGTCATGGCCGAAGCAGCACAGAAAAATAAGAAAGCAAAGGTTTTGTCGGAGGAAAGCAAAAAGAGGAAAGGAGAAAGTGATGGGATTAAAGGCAGAGGATCAACATTGGGCAGCGTTTGCTCGTTGACGTGAGCTGAAGGAGGAGCGGCTACATTCTTGCAAGTAAATACGTAAGACGTACAAAATCATATTTTAGGATACGTTACATGTCTGTGATATTGGTTTATTTGTCTCGCCTCAAGCTATAATGCAAATCGATTTTTCAAATTTGCAGAGTCATCTATGATAGCTTGATATTATAATATTGACGATATATGGTTATTACCTACCACTCAAACATTGAATTGAAGTATCATATAGATTCTGTAAAACGGGAACCAATAGACTAGGCTACTATAATGACGCTGGCTTGTAAACGTGAGCATCGCGATCATTTGGCGTTTGAAAAAAATAAAACCCATGAAATGATATTCATATGACATTCTGAAACATATGCCACTGTACCTGGGATGAAGACATTTCACACGCGACGCAAGCAGAACACGCATGTGAACTCCTGCAGTGTTCAGGGCTATCATAGTTGTCATGTCAACAAATGCACGTGCGATGCATCCGCTGATGTAGAATGACAGAGTTTCCGACAGTAGTAGAGGACAATACTGTTTCCCAACTGTAGGGGGAGCCGAGAGCAAAAACTACCTAGTGCTGCTTTAATTTATATGTGGGAAATGAATGTGTAAAAAGATAAAAGTGAAGACACTGTTTTCTCTTTAATGCTTGAATTTAGTCAACATGCATCTTGATACTGCCCCCCCACCCTGGCGGAAAAAAAAACGCCTGCAGATTTACACAATAAGACTGTGTTGAGCTGGAGAACAATCATTAATGATCCAAACAGTTGCTCACCTGTCGGGTAACCCGTGATATCATTGATAGGCTGATGGTTAGGTCATTGATGGTTAAATTCACTTATTTCTTTGGAATAAAACATTCTTGGAAACATTAGGGATAATGTACACAAGTCAACAAAATATGATTTTTTGATATTTTAATCCAAAAATCTTACATATCGTGCCTTTAAATGATATTATTTATTGATTAAATCTAGAAATTAAAAGGTAAAAAATATATATATATTATTATATACATAAAAAATAGAACAAATATTATAAAAATGAAATTATATAAGCTTTCTGGACCAGAAAAAAAAGGTATAATGTTAGGGTTTGGGGTGATTTTGAGCCGCGAGGAGTAATGAAGGTTTAAACAGTCACAGGAGGAGATAAACCTGTACATCCTGGATTTCCACAAATATGATGAAAGCATCATAACAGCAGGTCACATGACAAACGAAAGCTAGATTTCCATTAACTGTTATAATAACTGTTATGATACTTTATGGTGCTTTTTGTATAGAAAGAGTCTCTCTTTGTGTTTCACTGAATAAATAAAGTCGTACGGGTTTGAAACCACACGAGTAAATGACAGAATTCTCATTATTGGCTAAAACATTTCTATAAAGTAAGTGTTTGTGCAGTTCAGCGTCAGCCATGTTTATTTCCAGAGCAGAACAGCAGGAGGCAGCAGTGACCTCCAGATCTCACTTCACATCACTATAGTGTGTTCTAGAAGCAAACCTGATTCTGAAAGCAGTTTCCGTCTTCAGAATAAAGACATTGGCTATAAATGTGTGTGTTTAAGACGGTTTAATCCTGGTGTGGTGCAGTGTCTGTAAATGCAGCACAGATGTGAATGTGTGTGTGTTTGAAACGCTTGCATCACCTCTGCTGAATTATGCTGAAAGCCTTCTGGTCTCTTCTGCCAGATTTCCAGACTTCACCCGTGAAAAAGTGCTCTTTGAACACCCGGATGATGCACCTGATGAACCGAGCACTCATCTATCATCGCTTTAATGATGTAGAGGATGACGGAATAACCTCATATAACTCATATAGTGCATCATTTAAGACACAACTTATGTTTGGAATGGCATGAGGAACTGTAACACATGGTGCTCGCAACACCAAGGCCATGAGGTCGATTCCCAGGGGATGCATCAAATAAAACACAGAATTTGTTCATGCATTTGGCAGACACTTTTATCCCAACGCAACTTGCATTGCATGAACGTACAGTAAAGTCAACTTTATTTCTATAGCGCTTTTTACAATGGCGATTGTTTCAAAGCAGCTTCACAGTATCAAACAGGTAAATAATGCAACAGAATTTGATTCCGGAGAAAACAGTGATGTCATCAGCTCATTTCAATTATCATACAGTGACAGTGTTGGCTTTAGATCAGTAATTTAGTTTATATGGTTAATTTACTTTACTAATTAGTTTTATTTGGATCTTTAGTTGAAAATGTAGTGTCCCCAACTGAGCAAGCCAAGCCAGAGGCAACAGTGGCATGACTAACAGACAGCAGACAAACAGCAATACACCTGTCACTCAGAGTGGCCACGCCCTTAATTATGCAGAACTTTAAGGTTTTATATAATGTAAACGAATGAGTTATAAATACCCCCCCCACAGTCGTCATGAAGGGCAAAATTAGCCGTACAGACCAAAAGCACATGCTGCGTCCCAATTCGCATACTATCCGTACTAAATAGTATTCGAAAAAAGAATTAGTATGTCCCAAATCTTAGTATGTTGAAAAAAGTATTCCAAAGATTCCCGAATGGTTTACTATTTCCGGTCAGAATCCGAAGTGCAGATCGACGCGCTCTCTAACGGCTGATATTGCCCACAACCCATTGCGAGATGGACGAGGATTCGATTAGAACTACAAACGCAGATAAAAAGTGTTTAAAAAACTACAAACATGACAGTTACGCGAGTCTGACGGTTAAGTAGAGAGGATTAGATAAATTGGTTTGAGTGAGCAATTATCAGTATTTAACCTGACGAAAATATATTTATTCAATATTATCCACATTATATTTCTCCTTCATTGAGAACTTTTGTAATGATACGTTTGGCCATTAACTTTGCAAACACATGAGAGGAGTCTCTGCATTAAAGACCCACGAAAGGCAGATCAACGAGTAACTACATTTCTCTCCGATACGGTAGGAAATTAAATTGAAAGTGGGGGATTTGAACTGTGACGATGATTGACAGGACAGTTTAAACGGTGACGGGACGCGCGTAACAGAGTCCGTTAAAGATGACGAATTAGTACGTCCCAAAGCTTGCATAATCTTCTGCTACACACTCAAAAGTATGTACTTTTTCTTCACAAAAAGAGTACATACTTTTAGGACGTAGTATAAGTAGGCGAATTGGGATGCAGCCACAGTTTGTCCCAGACTGTAAACATGTGTTCTTCTGCTGTAAAGTTGGCCATTTTAACATGAGCTCAATGAGATTCTGCTCCTCTAGTGGCCAGTCCATGAACTGCAGTTTAAGTCACTTCCGTCTCGGCTTCAGGAGAAACTGCGGGAGGAGCCGCTTGGGAAGAACTGGAGCTGCTGTGCTTTGGACCAGCTGGAGTTTGTTTATTAGGCGAGCTGGGCAACCGCCCAGTAGAGCATTACAATTGAGCTCATGAACGCATCAACTGTTCAGCATTTTGCATCGAGAGCATGTGCCGTAATTTAGATATATTTTTAAGATGGTAAAGGCGTATTACTCTTACTAGTCCAGCAGGATAGAATTACTCTATGTATAGAATATCTACACTGCATGGAATACAGTATCCCACAATGCACAATCATTTCTAGTGTGATGAATGAAACAGAAATAATATTCATATTCCTCAATGCCAATAGCCTGGATGCCAGCCAAACGTAGCCCCACCCACAACATTTGAGCTCGGGCTGTTCGGTCTGGACTTGATCAGTAAAGGAGTAATTATGCATGAACAGAAACTGTTCAGACCAATGAAATCATCAGGGCGGGCTTTAGACGATGATGGACAGATGATAAACAGTAACGTCAATTTGATTAATTTGTTCTAATCCTAAATGGAGAACTTGTTCGTATATGCGTTCACCTTTACTATTTCTCTCAGAAATGATGATGGTGTTGGTAAGTAAACTCTGTGTATCCTTAAATAATTTTTTTACAACACTGGCAAAGATCATTTACACTCATCTTTTTCTTCTAACGTAACTTATTCCAGCGTGCGGACAGACAGGGTTGTTTTTACAACAAAACCCGCCCAATTGCTACTCAAAACTAGCCAAAAACATAGCTTTCTGGGGGGGGTTCTCCGGAAAAAAAAGGCATTTGGGGGGTAAAATATGTGTTATTTTGGCAATTGAGGTCTTTCCTGGTTCGGTTGAAACACGGGGACACAAATAATACAGGCAAAATCGTACTTGTAAGATGTGTACCACAAAAAAAAAAGAAAAAAGAAAAAGGAAAAAAATATATTTTGTGCTTATTTGGCGTTTTGGTGCACTGAAAAAGGATCTCTGTCATTTTATCTGACCAACAACACAAAGCGATAGTTATTTAAATATGAGTAAGGTTCACCACGCAGTCATATTATAATTATTAAATTATCTTGCATCCTCCACATAGTATTTTATACTATGATATTCAGATCTTTAGATATTCAACTGCAGCAAGCTCTCTGATCTGCCACTTATTATCAGATTGAGCAAAACACAACACACATCTGACAGAGCGCCGTGCGCATATAGGCATATAATATATAAATATATAGATAAATATATAGATTTAGAATTAGCACCAATTCGAGGGCGGGTTGCTTGAATAATGGGTTCATTAGCCTATTATTCTTAATGAAAAACACAGCAAGAAAACAGTACAATGGCACACTCCCTTAAACAGGCACTTTTACATTTCGCTTTGAAACCAAATCTTCCGCGATCGTCTTGTCTGTCAGCAGTTTGCTCGTTCAGTTTTTAATTGTTGTGTCTGTTCTCTAACTAAACAAAAGTGTTTTATTACTATAAAAATGAAAACGACTGTGATGTTAACAGTGTTTTGCCTGATCTGTATTAAAGAGAAAAGAGTCACTTCATCTGATGTTTAAAGTGAATAAAATAGCATTGACAGCTTACTGGAGTTTCACAACTGCTGTCTGAAGAGCTTTGTTTTCTCCCCAAACTTGTGTGGTAGTTTTTTTACGTTCTATGGGTAACGTTAGAGGTGCGCGGTGGATCAAACCACTGTGGGGCAAGGGGCGGGGCCCAAAATGTTTCTAAACTTTAAACGCATTTTTTGTCCCATTTGCTGTTGTATTGTTTTACTAATTACACATTTATTTTAAGTATATATCATTATATTATTTACAATACTCAGCATGATTTTTAGGGGGGGGGACAGCCCTCAGAACACGCCCCATAATCACAGCCCAACCGAGCAGATCTGACCAGGGTTGCCATATTGGGCGGTTTCGCAATCTATTTTTGGGGCAAAAATGGGTTTTGGCGGGTGGATAAAAATTGGGCTGGTTTTGGATCAGTTCGGCAGGTTTTTAGTAGCTGAGACACCGGCACTTCAGATCCTTCTTCCTGCGACCCTCTGATCAGCAGGCAGCAGTCTCACTCACTCTCTCACACACACACACACACACACACACACACACACACACACACACCACAGCAGGGTTGTGCAGAGAGTTCGTCAGGGGCAGGGGCTCAAATGTAAAAAAGGGGCAATATATATATATATATATATATATATATATATATATATATATATATATATATATATATATATATATATATCCTTATGCTCATCAAGCCTGCATTTATTTAATCAAAAAAACAGAAAAAAACAGTAGCCTAATATAGTGAAATATTATTACATTATGTTCTTTTTAACTTTTTATTAATCAAAGAATCTTGAAAAGAGTCTCACAGTTTCCATCACTGACATTAAATCCTCATATTAGACTGATTTCTGAATGATCATGTGACACTGAAGAGTGGAGTAATGATGCTGAAAATACAGCTGTGATCACAGGAATAAATTATATTTTAAACTATTTTAAAATAGAAAATCATTATTTTAATAATATTTCACAATATTGCTGTTTTTTATCAAATAAATGCAGGCTTGATGAACATAAGAGACTTCTTTCATAATGCTGCATAATATAAAAAAATGGTAATATAATAAAGTCCTTTCACGTCACCATTTCGCCAGCCTACACTTCACAGGCCTGTAGGAGCCGCTGGCACTTGGGTTTTGTTAACTTTGATAGTTTCATGAAATAGTAAACGGTGTATCAATATACATAAATACAAGTGAATTTAACACTACTTACCATTAATGCTACTTTTGCTGCTGTGGTTTTGTGCAGGGACTTTTTTGTTGTCAGTTAAAATCCATTTTGTCAGTGATGCAATTTATAAAATGAGACAAACCGCAGGAAATCGTCCCACAAACGTTAGTTCGTCTGTCCATGTCATTTTCAACCGATTTATGAATAAGATTCCAGAACAGAAAATTACCGCTTCACATCGCCCAATGGAATTTGAACTTGCTTTGCCAGATCACGATTGGTTGGTGTATATACATGACAAACGGGCATTGGTGAATTGTGTAATACTTTAAAATATATAGCTAATATATAGATTTGTAATTAAATCAACACATTAAGCTCTGATTATGGATGGAAAAAAAATATTGGTTTACTTTTTTCCCGTAAGGCCACACACTCTCTGAAAGGACCATATTTGGCTCGAGAGCCGTTTCCGAACCGTGGAAAATCAGCTGTCAATCAAAACGCACGCGACCCATAGCAACGCGTTATGGCAACGCCTCAACAGAAATTGTCCGACTTTTGAGCCGTCCGTTACTATCGTATACATTGTCATGTTATAAGAATCACATTTATTTAGTTTTATTGACCACGATATTATCATTGATATGTGTCTGAGAGGGGCACTTTTGATTAATTTTGAAAAAGGGCAGGGGCTCGAGCACCCAAAGCCCCCCCCTCTGCACGTGCCTGACCATAGACCGTAAAAAAATACTGACGTAAACTCACAACAGACGCTCCCTCCCACTACCATCAGTTCGTGGAATATAGGCTATAGCTTTATGATATTAGGCCTAATTGTTCAAAATCACAGGTGTTAAACTCAAGTTTGCTATTATATTTAGCATATGAAAATATTTTTTTGTGTAGAGATGGCCCGCCATGCGCCAACGTTCTTCTTCTGCAAAGAGCGCACTGACACGTTCTATAAATAATATGTTCAACGTGATTTTGATGTAATGTTATTCATGAATATGCATGTGGCTATTTGAAATAATTGAAATGTTAAAGTGGGTTATTTCGTATGTCCAGATATCCACTCGATGTTTTCATGTTAGGCTAATGCTTTTGTTCCAAGCAACTTTTATTGACAATAAACAGACTCATTGATCGCATAAGTTGATCGCATTATTTTCCGTAACATAAGCTTATAGTTTAATAGTATAATGGTCAGACTGAGGACGCTTTCCTTTTTTAAACCAGAAATGAAATATGGAAACGCGGTTTCTTCTTTTTTTATTTTAAAACTGATTAAAAGAATTAGCAGATACAAGGTAATTTTCCTAATACCTTATTATTATTTTTATTAAAAATAATATAAATGATTTATTATTTTTTTTAATGTGTAAATAAGCTCAATTTAATTTCTAGGGTTTATATAGGCTAGTCGATAAATTGGTAATTTTAAAGCTTGTTAACGATGTGTATTTAAACGAGAAACACGGTTGGGCGGTTTTTGGCGAAGTTTTGGGCTGGAAAACCCAGTGGCATCTGGCAACCCTGGATCAGACTCACATTCTGACGACGTCAGGCTACAATGCCATATGATCTGATTCTCATATCCGCTGAAGCTGATCCCACGCGCTCACTTTGAGGCTGTGTATTAATTCAGACTCGCAACCAGCTCCATCGTTTACACACAAACACACAGCGGATCATGTGATCAGAGACACGGGTGGATTATTTACAACAGTTTATTTGACAGATTCAGAGGAGATTACACACCACGGGTTACTCCATCTGTACAGAGAAAGAGCCGATGAAAGAGCCAATCATGCAATATGAAAAATAAACAAGCATTTACATTTGATTATGAACGGCATTCGCGTCTCAGTGTAAACGAACAGAAGCCAGAGCGGATCAAACACACCGCTTTGAGTTTACATTCAAGAAACCGGAGTGGCTTCTGATTCAATCATACCACAGCTGCATTCCTCATGCTGTATTTATGGATCATGTGGAGCTGATATAGTCTCAAAATTCATGCATTTATGATTCACATGTGCATGAGGTAATTCACATGAACAGAAACATCACTTTATTCACGTGGAAACCTTCAAACAATACCTCATGTGCATTTGTGAATCTTGTTTTGTAAATTTGCAATGCGTTTGCCAGTTTCTCTTAAATATATATTTATAATAAAAACATTACTTATAAATTATAGATATGTACTGTACTTGTAAAAAATTTTAACACGAGCTAATTCACATTCACAAAAATATCGATCCAGAAACCTTCAGAAATATACGATCATACTTGTTGAATGTGTTTGCGTTTACAAATCATATTTTGTGAATATGAATTAGGTTATGAGTTTGCATTTCTCCTCTCAAATGTATATTTATAATCAATACATTATTAATAAATTACAAATATATACTTATAATAAACTCACATTCACAAAAAATATGAATCTGTTCAGAAATATGCAAACATACTTGTGTATTTATGAATGTGTTTGCATTTGCAAATCATATTTTATGAATATGAATTATGCTATGAGTTTGTCCATTTCTTTATATATTTATAATAAATACATTACTTCTAAATTACAAATATATACTTATAATAATCTTAAACATGAGCTAATTCACATTCACAAAAATATGAATCTGTTCAGAAATATGAAAACATACTTGTGTATTAATGAATGTGTTTTGCATTTGCAAATAATATTTTGTGATTATGAATTAGATTATGAGTTTTTCAATTTCTTTATATATTTATAATAAATGCATTACTTCTAAATTACAAATATATACTTATAATAATCTTAAACATGAGCTATTTCACATTCACAAAAATATGAATCTGTTCAGAAATATGAAAACATACTTGTGTATTAATGAATGTGTTTGCATTTGCAAATAATATTTTGTGAATATGAATTAGGTTATGAGTTTGCCAGTTTCTCCTCTCAAATATATACTTATAATAAACTCACATTCACATCCTTCAGAAATATGAAAACATACTCGTGAATTTATGAATCAGGTTTTGCATTTGCGAATCATATTTTGTGAATATGAATTAGGTTATGAGTTTGTCCATTTCTTTATATATTTATAATAAATACATTACTTCCAAATTACAAATATATACTTATAATAATCTTAAACATGAGCTAATTCACATTCACAAAAAATATGAATCTGTTGTTGAATCTATGAAATATGCGATCATACTTGTGAATTTATGAATCGTGTTTGCATTTGTAAATCATATTTTGTGAATATGAATTCATCAATTGTTTGTTAATATTTAAACTTTACATTTATGTTTATTATAAGTATATATCTGCAAAAAGAAATCCACAGTCATAACCAAATGCACAATCAAATATACATTCACAAAGTCAGATTCAAAACACAAATCATAAATAATTCAAAATGATGTTTTCATATTTCTTAAGGTTGACATTTTGTGAATGTGAGTTTATTATAAGTATATATTTGTAATCAATACGTATTGATTATAAATATATATTTGAGAGGAGAAACTGGCAAACTCATTACCTAATTCATATTCACAAAATCTGATTTGAACACAATTCATAAATACACAAGTATGTTTGCATATTTCTGAAGGTTTCTACATGAACGGATTGATATTTTTTGTGAATTAACTCGTGTTTAAGATTATTATAAGTATATAATTGTAATTTAGAAGTAATGTATTGATTATAAATATATAAAGAAATGGACAAACTCATAGCCCAATTCATATTCACAAAATATAAGAATGTTTGCACATTAAGATAATTAATTTTGAGACTATTTTAGCGGCTCACATGTGTTTGAAACTCTGAAGAGAATAAAGTGTTATAAATGTGTGATCTTTACACGCTACATTCACACACACACACACACACACACACACACACACACACACACACAGATGAACGTCTGTACAGTGAGTGTTTCACTTGAGGTTTAGAAACCGTGAGGAACAAGTTCTTTTGCATAAATCACCTCAAATAAAGCATAATACCCTGTTAATGATGGACATCAACACACAGAATTCAAGTTTGAGTCGTTCTTGCGTCTGAGCGAGGATGTCAGCGTTAAAGAGCTCATATTATGCTTCATATTCAAAGAGCTCATATTATGCTTCTCATATCTTACATCTGTCTTTAGTGTGCGAGTTCTTCTCTATATCAGTGTCAGTGCTCCTGAACTCCTGAAACGCCTCCACTGGAGTCTCAAACACGCCACAATATTCCTCATTATAATAATTAATGCGCAGAATAAAGGGGCGGGGCCTGGTTGAGTTAGTCAGTACCAGTTGTGACACGCTTTGATCTCGCTGTCACATGGTCACATGGTTCATAGAGCGCTCAATACTTCCAAACAACTCTACGCAGTTTCACTATATGTGCAGCACTTTCTGCTCAATATTAACACAATGTGTGCATCTCCTGGGCTTTACAGGAGCATTTCATCCAGAGGAGAGATCAAGAAGAGACAGCGCTGATGTTTTTCTGGAGTGATCGGTTGTTTTATTTGGGTCATGATTTTACAGCGCTGAGTGTTGTAGCCAATCACGGGCATTTCTGTTAATAATGACCTATCATATGCGTTTGGCTGACCGGTGATGAGAACCTGCTCAGATCAAAACACTGAATTAATTTTAGTGCAAGTTTACGTTTTACGAATCATCTCATTATAGCAAACAAAGCACAGACTCGATTTACATAAAGATTTATTGTGCTTAAGTTACTATTGGTTGTTTGGAACTATTGGTTGTTTGTAACTATTGGAACTATTGGATGTTTGGAACTATTGGTTGTTTGGAACTATTGGATGTTTTGAACTATTGGAACTATTGGTTGTTTGGAACTATTGGATGTTTTGAACTACTGGTTGTTTGGAACTATTGGAACTATTGGTTGTTTGGAACTATTGGAACTATTGGATGTTTGGAACTATTGGAACTATTGGTTGTTTGGAACTATTGGAACTATTGGTTGTTTGGAACTATTGGATGTTTTGAACTATTGGTTGTTTGTAACTATTGGATGTTTGGAGCTATTGGATGTTTGGAACTATTGGAACTATTGGATGTTTGGAACTATTGGTTGTTTGGAACTATTGGTTGTTTGTAACTATTGGATGTTTGGAGCTATTGGAACTATTGGTTGTTTGGAACTATTGGATGTTTTGAACTATTGGTTGTTTGTAACTATTGGATGTTTGGAGCTATTGGTTGTTTGTAACTATTGGTTGTTTGGAACTATTGGTTGTTTGTAACTATTGGATGTTTGGAGCTATTGGAACTATTGGTTGTTTGGAACTATTGGATGTTTTGAACTATTGGTTGTTTGTAACTATTGGATGTTTTGAACTATTGGTTGTTTGGAACTATTGGTTGTTTGTAACTATTGGATGTTTGGAGCTATTGGTTGTTTGGAACTATTGGTTGTTTGTAACTATTGGATGTTTGGAGCTATTGGAACTATTGGTTGTTTGGAACTATTGGATGTTTTGAACTATTGGTTGTTTGTAACTATTGGATGTTTTGAACTATTGGTTGTTTGTAACTATTGGATGTTTGGAACTATTGGAACTATTGGATGTTTGGAACTATTGGTTGTTTGGAACTATTGGTTGTTTGTAACTATTGGATGTTTGGAGCTATTGGAACTATTGGTTGTTTGGAACTATTGGATGTTTTGAACTATTGGTTGTTTGTAACTATTGGATGTTTTGAACTATTGGTTGTTTGTAACTATTGGATGTTTGTAACTATTGGTTGTTTGGAACTATTGGAACTATTGGTTGTTTGGAACTATTGGATGTTTTGAACTATTGGTTGTTTGTAACTATTGGATGTTTGGAGCTATTGGTTGTTTGTAACTATTGGAACTATTGGATGTTTGGAACTATTGGTTGTTTGGAACTATTGGTTGTTTGTAACTATTGGATGTTTGGAGCTATTGGATGTTTGGAACTATTGGAACTATTGGATGTTTGGAACTATTGGTTGTTTGGAACTATTGGAACTATTGGTTGTTTGGAACTATTGGTTGTTTGGAACTATTGGAACTATTGGATGTTTGTAACTATTGGTTGTTTGGAACTATTGGAACTATTGGATGTTTGGAACTA
>JARQWZ010005942.1:0-10000 GCA_033150135.1 Gobio occitaniae | reverse complement strand
TCATTATAATAATTCATGCGCAGAATAAAGGGGCGGAGCCTGGTTGAGTTAGTTAGTAGTGTGTTGAAACTGCTGGTTATGGTAAGGGGCGGGACATTTCCCAAACACCAATCACAACACACTGCTCCAGCCGACCAATCAGAGCACAGTGTGCACTTTTATGATGGATAGATGCACTTTTATAATGGATAGATGCACTTTTATGATGGATAGATGCACTTTTATGATGATAGATGCACTTTTATGATGGATAGATGCACTTTTATGATGGATAGATGCACTTTTATGATGATAGATGCACTTTTATGATGATAGATGCACTTTTATGATGGATAGATGCACTTTTATGATGGATAGATGCACTTTTATGATGGATGGATGCACTTTTATAATGGATAGATGCACTTTTATGATGGATAGATGCACTTTTATGATGGATGGATGCACTTTTATAATGGATAGATGCACTTTTATGATGGATGGATGCACTTTTATGATGGATGGATGCACTTTTATAATGGATAGATGCACTTTTATGATGGATAGATGCACTTTTATGATGGATAGATGCACTTTAATGATGGATAGATGCACTTTTATGATGGATAGATGCACTTTTATGATGGATAGATGCACTTTTATGATGGATAGATGCACTTTAATGATGGATAGATGCACTTTTATGATGGATGGATGCACTTTTATGATGGATAGATGCACTTTTATGATGGATAGATGCACTTTTATGATGGATAGATGCACTTTTATGATGGATAGATGCACTTTTATGATGGATAGATGCACTTTTATAATGGATAGATGCACTTTTATAATGGATAGATGCACTTTTATGATGGATAGATGCACTTTTATGATGGATAGATGCACTTTTATAATGGATAGATGCACTTTTATGATGGATGGATGCACTTTTATGATGGATAGATGCACTTTTATGATGGATAGATGCACTTTTATAATGGATAGATGCACTTTTATGATGGATAGATGCACTTTTATGATGATAGATGCACTTTTATAATGGATAGATGCACTTTTATGATGATAGATGCACTTTTATGATGGATAGATGCACTTTTATGATGATAGATGCACTTTTATGATGATAGATGCACTTTTATGATGGATAGATGCACTTTTATGATGGATAGATGCACTTTTATGATGGATGGATGCACTTTTATAATGGATAGATGCACTTTTATGATGGATAGATGCACTTTTATGATGATAGATGCACTTTTATGATGATAGATGCACTTTTATGATGGATGGATGCACTTTTATGATGGATAGATGCACTTTTATGATGGATGGATGCACTTTTATAATGGATAGATGCACTTTTATGATGGATAGATGCACTTTTATGATGGATAGATGCACTTTTATGATGGATGGATGCACTTTTATGATGGATAGATGCACTTTTATGATGGATGGATGCACTTTTATAATGGATAGATGCACTTTTATGATGGATAGATGCACTTTTATAATGGATAGATGCACTTTTATGATGGATAGATGCACTTTTATAATGGATGGATGGATGCACTTTTATGATGGATAGATGCACTTTTATGATGGATAGATGCACTTTAATGATGGATAGATGCACTTTTATGATGGATAGATGCACTTTTATGATGGATAGATGCACTTTTATGATGGATAGATGCACTTTTATAATGGATAGATGCACTTTTATAATGGATAGATGCACTTTTATGATGGATAGATGCACTTTAATGATGGATAGATGCACTTTAATGATGGATGGATGCACTTTTATAATGGATAGATGCACTTTAATGATGGATGGATGCACTTTTATGATGGATAGATGCACTTTTATGATGGATAGATGCACTTTTATGATGGATAGATGCACTTTTATGATGGATAGATGCACTTTTATAATGGATAGATGCACTTTTATGATGGATAGATGCACTTTTATAATGGATAGATGCACTTTTATGATGGATAGATGCACTTTTATGATGGATAGATGCACTTTTATGATGGATGGATGCACTTTTATGATGGATAGATGCACTTTTATGATGGATGGATGCACTTTTATGATGGATAGATGCACTTTTATAATGGATAGATGCACTTTTATGATGGATAGATGCACTTTTATAATGGATAGATGCACTTTAATGATGGATAGATGCACTTTTATGATGGATAGATGCACTTTTATGATGGATAGATGCACTTTAATGATGGATAGATGCACTTTTATGATGGATAGATGCACTTTAATGATGGATAGATGCACTTTTATGATGGATAGATGCACTTTAATGATGGATAGATGCACTTTTATGATGGATAGATGCACTTTTATGATGGATAGATGCACTTTAATGATGGATAGATGCACTTTTATGATGATAGATGCACTTTTATAATGGATAGATGCACTTTTATGATGGATAGATGCACTTTTATAATGGATAGATGCACTTTAATGATGGATAGATGCACTTTTATGATGATAGATGCACTTTAATGATGGATAGATGCACTTTTATGATGGATAGATGCACTTTTATAATGGATAGATGCACTTTAATGATGGATAGATGCACTTTTATGATGGATAGATGCACTTTTATGATGGATAGATGCACTTTAATGATGGATAGATGCACTTTTATGATGATAGATGCACTTTTATGATGGATAGATGCACTTTTATGATGGATAGATGCACTTTTATAATGGATAGATGCACTTTTATGATGGATGGATGCACTTTTATAATGGATAGGTGCACTTTTATGATGGATAGATGCACTTTTATGATGATAGATGCACTTTTATGATGGATGGATGCACTTTTATAATGGATAGATGCACTTTTATGATGGATAGATGCACTTTTATGATGGATAGATGCACTTTTATGATGATAGATGCACTTTTATGATGGATGGATGCACTTTTATAATGGATAGATGCACTTTTATAATGGATAGATGCACTTTAATGATGGATAGATGCACTTTTATGATGATAGATGCACTTTAATGATGGATAGATGCACTTTTATGATGGATAGATGCACTTTTATAATGGATAGATGCACTTTAATGATGGATAGATGCACTTTTATGATGGATAGATGCACTTTTATGATGGATAGATGCACTTTAATGATGGATAGATGCACTTTTATGATGGATAGATGCACTTTTATAATGGATAGATGCACTTTTATGATGGATGGATGCACTTTTATAATGGATAGGTGCACTTTTATGATGGATAGATGCACTTTTATGATGATAGATGCACTTTTATGATGGATGGATGCACTTTTATAATGGATAGATGCACTTTTATGATGGATAGATGCACTTTTATGATGGATAGATGCACTTTTATGATGATAGATGCACTTTTATGATGGATGGATGCACTTTTATAATGGATAGATGCACTTTTATAATGGATAGATGCACTTTATAATGGATAGATGCACTTTTATAATGGATAGATGCACTTTTATGATGATAGATGCACTTTTATGATGGATAGATGCACTTTTATGATGGATAGATGCACTTTCATGATGATAGATGCACTTTTATGATGGATGGATGCACTTTTATAATGGATAGATGCACTTTTATGATGGATAGATGCACTTTTATAATGGATAGATGCACTTTTATGATGGATATATGCACTTTTATAATGGATAGATGCACTTTTATGATGGATAGATGCACTTTTATGATGGATAGATGCACTTTTATGATGGATGGATGCACTTTTATGATGATAGATGCACTTTTATGATGGATAGATGCACTTTTATGATGGATAGATGCACTTTTATAATGGATAGATGCACTTTTAGGATGGATAGATGCACTTTTATGATGGATAGATGCACTTTTATGATGGATGGATGCACTTTTAGGATGGATAGATGCACTTTTATGATGGATAGATGCACTTTTATAATGGATAGATGCACTTTTATAATGGATAGATGCACTTTTAGGATGGATAGATGCACTTTTATGATGGATAGATGCACTTTTAGGATGGATAGATGCACTTTTATGATGGATAGATGCACTTTTATGATGGATAGATGCACTTTTAGGATGGATAGATGCACTTTTATAATGGATAGATGCACTTTTAGGATGGATAGATGCACTTTTATAATGGATAGATGCACTTTTAGGATGGATAGATGCACTTTTATGATGGATAGATGCACTTTTATGATGGATGGATGCACTTTTATAATGGATAGATGCACTTTTATGATGGATAGATGCACTTTTATGATGGATAGATGCACTTTTATGATGGATGGATGCACTTTTATGATGGATAGATGCACTTTTATGATGGATAGATGCACTTTTATGATGGATAGATGCACTTTTATGATGGATGGATGCACTTTTATGATGGATAGATGCACTTTTATAATGGATAGATGCACTTTTATGATGGATAGATGCACTTTTATGATGGATAGATGCACTTTTATGATGGATGGATGCACTTTTATGATGGATAGATGCACTTTTATGATGGATAGATGCACTTTTATGATGGATGGATGCACTTTTATAATGGATAGATGCACTTTTTTGATGGATAGATGCACTTTTATGATGGATAGATGCACTTTTATGATGGATAGATGCACTTTTATGATGGATAGATGCACTTTTATGATGGATGGATGCACTTTTATAATGGATAGATGCACTTTTTTGATGGATAGATGCACTTTTATGATGGATAGATGCACTTTTATGATGGATGGATGCACTTTTATGATGGATGGATGCACTTTTATGATGGATAGATGCACTTTTATGATGGATAGATGCACTTTTATGATGGATAGATGCACTTTTATGATGGATGGATGCACTTTTATGATGGATAGATGCACTTTTATAATGGATAGATGCACTTTTATGATGGATGGATGCACTTTTATGATGGATGGATGCACTTTTATGATGGATAGATGCACTTTTATGATGGATAGATGCACTTTTATGATTGATAGATGCACTTTTATGATGGATGGATGCACTTTTATGATGGATAGATGCACTTTTATAATGGATAGATGCACTTTTATAATGGATAGATGCACTTTTATGATGGATAGATGCACTTTTATGATGGATGGATGCACTTTTATAATGGATAGATGCACTTTTATGATGGATGGATGCACTTTTATAATGGATAGATGCACTTTTATGATGGATAGATGCACTTTTATGATGGATGGATGCACTTTTATGATGGATAGATGCACTTTTATGATGGATGGATGCACTTTTATAATGGATAGATGCACTTTTATGATGGATAGATGCACTTTTATGATGGATGGATGCACTTTTATAATGGATAGATGCACTTTTATAATGGATAGATGCACTTTTATGATGGAAAGATGCACTTTTATGATGGAAAGATGCACTTTTATGATGGGTAGATGCAGTCATTCACTGCCATTATAAAGCTTGGAAGAGTCAGGACTGAACAGAGTGTTACTGACAGACTGGGATGAGAGGAGCCGCAACAATAGAGAATATGAGGAATAATCAACACTTAAGCAGGAAAACCTGCTCTATTGTGCCGTATCTCCGAGTGAAACGCTTCAGGAACAAGAACAAATGTAGGGGCGGGGCTTGATTTTGTTTGTGTAGAATTGATTGGATGTGAGTTGCCCCGATCGATGCTGTGTTCTTGTAAAAGTAAATACAGCCGATTTTATATATGGAAAATGATCTGAATCTCTTTTTATCTCAGCACTGATTATGAATAATTCAAAACTAGACTAGAGGAGAGATAAAAACTCGGGAAAAAGAAGAAGTCTGGAAGCGGCATTTCACTGGAGAATATACCATCTGTGTTCTGTGTGTGTGTGTCGGTTAACTGATGAACGAGAAACAAACAACTACAGGCCAGAGACAGAAGGACACACACCAGCATAACTCAGAAACATCCCTTCCCGAGAGAAAACACACGTCGCTTTGCTTTAGCGCAGAGAAAACATGTTTTCCCACAAATATTGGCGGCAGGAAAATATGGAGCACGACGACTGTGATGATTATTCAGAGGTGAACAGACTGTGAATCTGACAGTCTTCTCCCTGCTCAAAGGATCATGGGATTATCTGGGAAATAGTGTAATGTAAATACTAGTAAATTAATATATCACACATTTCTATGATTACAGGATACATTGACGATCAATCAAAACTCTTAAAAGTTACACTGACGGAATATATGTCTATATTTTCATTTTAATTTTAGTTAAAGTTTTAGTAATTTTATGTGCGTTTGTCTTTTTAATTTAGTTTTCTATTTCAGTTTTAGTCATTTTAATACTTTAACTTTATTTGAAAATTTGAATCTTGAAATTTATTTCAGCTGCAATGACAACATTTCTTTTTTTTGTCATTTTTTACCTTTTGTACCTATGTTACATTCCAGGCCTGTCCCGGACTCCATTTCCCAGAATCCTCCCTGTCTCACACCTGAACTCAGTTCCTCATCATCTCTGCCGCTCTCCCCGGATTCCCTGCATCTGGTCGTCATCGTTTGCACTCCCTTTATGCGGTGTTTTGTTCCCGTTTGTTTCCTTCGATCACTAAACCCATCCACTGTTTGAAGTGCCAGTCTGCTTTCATCCCTGCTGTAGTGTTAATAATCGTCTTGTTGTCTGTTGTATATATGGCAGGGCTGCAGACTAGAGCCCTGCTCCCGCCGGATTCTCTCCCGCTCCTGCTAAAATATGCCCACCTAAAAGCAAGCGTGTGCTGTGCATGGTTTGGCGTGGCAGAACGTGTGCAAAGTGCGCTCCCTTAAACCGCCCTCACACACACACACACACACACACACACACACACGAGTACATTACCGCCCGCACGCACACACACACACACACACACACACACACACACACACACACGAGTACCTTACTGCCCACACACACACACACACACACACACACGAGTACATTACCGCCCGCACGCACGCACACGCACACACACACACACACACACACACAGTACTTTACCGCCCACACACACACACACACACACACGACTACCTTATCACCCGCACACACACACACACAAGTACTTTACCGCACACACACACACGAGTACTTTACCGCCCCCACACACACACACACACACGAGTACCTTACCGCACACACGCACACACACACACAAGTACTTTACCGCACACAAGCACACACACACACGAGTACCTTACCGCACACACGCACACACACACACACAAGTACTTTACCGCACACACACACACACACACACGACTACCTTACCACCCGCTCACACACACACGAGTACTTTACCGCCCACACACACACATACACACACACACGTTTGTTTTTGTGAAATGTGAGGACATTCCATAGGCGTAATGGTTTTTATACCGTACAAACCGTATTTTCTATCCCCTTACACTGCCCCTAAACCTAAACTTAACCCTCACAGGAGACTGTGCAGTTCACTTTCTGTGAAAAAAAACTTGTTCTGTGTGATTTATTAGCATTTTGAAAAGTGAGGACATGGGGAACGTCCTCATATTTCACCCTCTTTTTGTAATACCCATGTCATTATACACATTTGTGTCCTGATATTTCACAAAAACATGCCCACGAGTACTTTACCGCACACACACACAAGTACTTTACCGCCCAAACACACACACACACGACTACCTTACCGCCCGCACACACACACACACACACGAGTACCTTACTGCTCGCACACACACACACACACACACACACACACGAGTGCTTTACCGCCCACATACACAAACACACACACACACACAAGTGCTTTACCGCCCACACACACACGAGTACCTTACTGCCCGCACACACACACACACACAAGGGCTTTACCACCCTCACACACACACACGAGTACCTTACCACCCACACACACACAGCACACACGAGGGCTTTACTGCCCACACACACACACACACGAGTGCTTTACCGCCCACACACACACACACACACACGAGTACTTTACCGCCCGCACACACACACACGAGTACCTTACCACCCACACACACACGATTGCTTTACCGCCCACACACACACACACACGAGTGCTTTACCGCCCACACACACACACCTTATAAGTACCTTATACAAGTACTATAGTAAGTGCATGTTTTACACAGTTTATATACAGGTCAGTTAATTGCTGTTCTTATAGCCTACGCGCTGACACACACACACACACACACACACAGACGGCGCGCGAGCCCGAAGCCATGCAGATCGCTTTCACTTTCGTGCTCAAAGTTTGTCAAGTACATGCGTTTAAAGGCTTGCCAGTTTCAACATTTAAAGCGGTTGTCAAAAACAACAATATGGACAATGTATCCGTTCGGTGCTCAGCTTCTCTGACAACGCGCGCGCGTCCTGAAGGCAGATTCACCTGCGTCCTCACAAAGCTTGTCATTTGTATGTGGTTTAAGCCCTGCCAGTTTTCGACCATCAGATGTGTGTTATGTTGAACTAATGCCTGATATATTGTGACAAACGAGCACTCAGACAGAAGCTCGCACATCACGTGAAGATCGCGCGCAGAGAGCAGCAGAAGCGCAGTGTCAACACTGTCCTCTGACTAAAGTCACTAAAGTAGCTTAGAAACGCCACCGTTATAGTATATATTTTAATACCTTTGAAGTAAGTAAAAACACAGCTTCATAATGAATAGAGACGGTATAAGTTATTCACACACAATCAATCACTCATTAATGCATTCCAATAAATGTAATGTAGGCCTACAGTGTCAATTTATCTGTATCTGATGTACAACAAACAGAAATCTGCCCCATAGACAATAACTGCTGAAAGTGAACCGTTTCCTTCAAGTGTTTTAAAATCACAAAGAAAGGCACTTTTTCATTAGAAAAAAAAATCCACCTTTAATAGTAGAAAATATTTACAGTACAAACCTTATCAGTGAACTTACTCAAAAACCTTAAGAGGGCAAAAAAAAAAAAAAGAGCAAAATAATCGTTCATTAATCGTAATCGAGGTAAAATGTTCAATTAATCGAGGTTTTTATTTTTGGTCAAATCGTTACAGCCCTAACGAACACACGAGTACTTTACCGCCCGCACACACACACACACACACACACGAGTACTTTACCGCCCGCACACACACACACACACACACGAGTACTTTACCGCCCGCACACACACACACACACACACGAGCACACACACACGCGACACACACACACAAGTACTTTACCGCCCACACACACACACGAGTACTTTACCGCCCGCACACACACACACACACACGAGTACTTTACCACCCGCACACACACACACGAGTACTTTACCGCCTGCACACACACACACACACACACACACACGAGTACTTTACCGCCCGCACACACACACACACACGAGTACTTTACCGCCCGCACACACACACACACACACACGAGTACTTTACCGCCCGCACACACACACACGAGTACTTTACCGCCCACACGCCCGCACACACACGAGTACTTTACCGCCCACACGCCCGCACACACACGAGCACTTTACCGCCGCACACACACACACACACATGAGTACTTTACCGCCCGCACACACACACACACACGAGTACTTTACCGCCCGCACAAACACACACACACGAGCACTTTACCGCCCACACACACACACACACACATGAGCACTTTACCGCCCACACACACACACACACACACACATGAGCACTTTACCGCCCACAACACACACACACACACGAGCACTTTACCGCCTCACACACACACACACACACATGAGTACTTTAACGCCCGCACAAACACACACACGAGTACTTAACCGCCCGCACACACACACACACACACGAGTACTTAACCGCCCGCACACACACACACACA
>JARQWZ010005941.1:22500-60000 GCA_033150135.1 Gobio occitaniae | reverse complement strand
TCTATATCTATATGCCTGCCCATCCATCCATCTATCCATCCATCCATCATCTATCATCTGAGTATCTATCATCTGACTATCTATTCATCCATCCATCCATCCACCTATCTATATCTATATGTCTGCCCATCCATCCATCCATCTATCATCTGACTATCCATCCATCCATCCATCCATCCACCTATCTATATCTATATGCCTGCCCATCCATCCATCCATCCATCCATCCATCCATCTATCATCTGACCATCCATCCATCCATCCATCCATCCACCTATCTATATCTATATGCCTGCCCATCCATCTATCCATCCATCCACCTATCTATATCTATATGCCTGCCCATCCATCTATCCATCCATCCACCTATCTATATCTATATGCCTGCCCATCCATCCATCCATCCATCCACCTATCTATATCTATATGCCTGCCCATCCATCCATCCATCCATCCATCCACCTATCTATATATGCCTGCCCATCCATCCATCCACATATCTATATCTATATGCCTGCCCATCCATCCATCCATCCATCCACCTATCTATATCTATATGCCTGCCCATCTATCCATCCATCCATCCATCCACCTATCTATATCTATATCCATTCTTTCCATCCATCCAATATAAAATATGAGAATATTTAATACTCAATCAACCATTATAGTTTATTTTTATATGGCACATAACAGTTTATCATTATTATAACTATAATAGGCGGAGCCGCTGTTCACTCAGTCCCATTCTCCTCTCTCATTGGCTGAGTCAGGTTTTGCGGATCTTGGAGAAGCACGACCCGGGCCGTGGCGGCGGCGTGGGTCTGTCGGGCCTGCGGTTCGGTCCAATCCCCGGAGACGAGGCGAACGCCGTGCAGAACTACGTGGAGCACATGCTGTTCCTGCTGATGGAGGAGGAGAGCGGGCAGGGCGGGGCCATGGGCACCATCCTGGAGTTCGTGGTGGTGGAGAACGTGATGGAAAAGCTGTTTCTGTGGAGCCTGCGGCGGGAGTTCACTGACGACATGAAGCTGGAGCAGCTGCGCATGTACAAGATGCTGGTGGCCCAAGCCAAACAACCCCTGCTCCACCACAAACCCATCCTCAAACCGCTGATGATGCTGCTGTCCGCCTGCTCCAGCTGCTCCACCGTGGGGCCCACTGCTCCTTGCAAAGGCAGCAGCTCCGCGGCAGGGCCCACCTGCACCGTGAGGCCCACTCCTCCTGGCAAAGGCAGCAGCTCCGCCTCAGGGCCCACCTGCACCGTGAGGCCCACTCCTCCTGGCAAAGGCAGCAGCTCCGCCTCAGGGCCCACCTGCACCGTGAGGCCCACTCCTCCTGGCAAAGGCAGCAGCTCCGCCTCAGGGCCCACCTGCACCGTGGGGCCCGCTCACACCATGGCGGTGGAGGTGGAGCTGGTGTCTCTGCTCCATCAGCTGTGCGGTGTGCTGGTGGAGGAAGCCTCCGTGCTGGAGATGTTCTTCCACAGCAGTCAGGATCAGGGAGCCGCCAACTTCCTGCTCTTCTCTCTCCTCATACCCTTCATCCACCGGGACGGGGCGGTCGGCACGCAGGCCAGAGACGCCCTCACCCTCATCATGAGCCTCTCGTCCCACAACAGCCTGGTGGCCAAACACATCGCGGAGAACACATACTTCTGTCCGGTGAGATGTGTGTGTGTGTGTGTGTGTGTGTGTGTCTCTAATCTCTGCTGGAGTTTAATCCCAGTCACAGGATTGCATGGGCAGGTTTTTGTTGATGGATTATGGGTTGTGTGTGTTTTTGCTCTGACCCACATAAAATAAATAAATGCTATACTAAATGAAGACACTTTTGTGGTGTGCTGCACAAAGGGATTGTGCATTATACAGATGAGAGAGAGTGTGTGTGTGTGTGTGTGTGTGTGTGTGTGTGTGTGTGTGTGTGTGTGTGTGTGTGTGTGTGTGTGTGTGTGTGTGTGTGTGTGTGTGTGTGTGTGTGTGTGTGTGTGTGTGTGTGTGTGTGTGTGTGTGTGTGTGTTAGTGATGGGTCGTTCGCGAATGAGTCGGCTCTAAGAGCCGGCTCTTTTAGGTGAACGACGGGAGCTGGCTCGCATTTCTGAAGAGCCGACTCTATTTAAAAAAAATATATAGCCTATAGAAATTAAATCATTATGTCATAATTAAATAATGAATTTTATTTTATTTACAATAATTGACTAATTCAAAGAACAAAAAAAAATATGATATAGGTCTAAAGGCGCACACATTCGTTTCGACTGCCTGGTCAGCCTCACATTCTGTTCCTGTCAATCATACACGAGGTGTCAACCAATTATACGGCATGAGGGAGGGGCAGAGCCATCACACACACGCGTGTCGCACACACAGTGTCAACTGTCAAACTCGGAGGAGAGGAGAGGAAAAACAGCTGTGAAAAGTTCAAACAAAAGCAGGAAAATGAGTCGGAAGCACAGCAGCATTTGGAATCATTTTAATGATGTAGACAATGTTAAAGCACAGTGTAGAATTTGCCAAAACAAAATCTCACATAAAGCCGGTTCTACCCACAACCTACACCGGCATATGCGAACTGTGCACCCAACTGTGAAGCTAGCGGAGCTTCGAGAAACTAGCGGTCCTGCTAGTGATGGTGGTGGAGGAGCGACTGGAGCCAGCACCTCACGTGGAGATGTATCCACTCAGTCAAGTAGGCCTAATCCGCGACCCAAAGCAACGCAGTCTTCTATAATGGACCAGTTGCAAATGCAAATGTTTAATAGTATTATTTTTTCATAAATCAATGCATTTTTAAAGAAATTGTGAGACATTGGGTAGTATTATTATTTAATTTAATCTTTTAATTAGAATTGTTTTCACACCTATCATAGACAAAACATTAAAAAAAATTAAAGAGCCGTTTGTGAGCCAAAAGAGCCGGCTCTTTTCAGTGAGCTGAGTCAAACGAGCCGGCTCACGAAAAAGAGCCGGATTGCCCATCACTAGTGTGTGTGTGTGTGTGGAATTGTATAGCCATGTGTGCTCAGCTAACAAAAATATGCTCTAAGAATATTTTGCTAACGCTCCCATTAAATTATGAAAAGGAACTTTAGAGAACATTATTACCAGGTGTGTGTGATGGGTAGGTTTAGGGGTTGTGTGTGTGTGTTTGTGTGTGTGTGTGTGTGTGTGTGTGTGTGTGATGGGTAGGTTTAGGGGTTGTGTGTGTGTGTGTGTGTGTGTGTGTGATGGGTAGGTTTAGGGGTAGTGTGTGTGTGTGTGTGTGTGTGTGTGTGTGTGTGTGTGTGTGTGTGTGTGATGGGTAGGTTTAGGGGTTGTGTGTGTGTGTGTGTGTGTGTGTGTGTGATGGGTAGGTTTAGGGGTAGTGTGTGTGTGTGGGTGTGTGTGATGGGTAGGTTTAGGGGTTGTGTGTGTGTGTGTTATGGGTAGTTTTAGGGGTTGTGTGTGTGTGTGTGTGATGGGTAGGTTTAGGGGTAGTGTGTGTGTGTGTGTGTGTGTGTGTGTGTGCGTGTGCGTGATGGGTAGGTTTAGGGGTAGTGTGTGTGTGTGTGTGCGTGCGTGATGGGTAGGTTTAGGGGTAGTGTGTGTGTGTGTGTGTGTGTGATGGGTAGGTTTAGGGGTAGTGTGTGTGTGTGTGTGCGTGCGTGATGGGTAGGTTTAGGGGTAGTGTGTGTGTGTGTGTGCGTGCGTGATGGGTAGGTTTAGGGGTAGTGTGTGTGTGTGTGTGTGTGTGATGGGTAGGTTTAGGGGTAGTGTGTGTGTGTGTGTGTGTGTGTGTGTGTGTGTGTGTGTGTGTGTGTGTGTGTGTGTGTGTGTGTGTGTGTGTGTGTGATGGGTAGGTTTAGGGGTAGTGTGTGTGTGTGTGTGTGATGGGTAGGTTTAGGGGTAGTGTGTGTGTGTGTGTGTGTGTGTGTGCGCGTGCTTGATGGGTAGGTTTAGGGTTGTGTGTGTGTGCGCGATGGGTAGGTTTAGGGGTAGTGTGTGTGTGTGTGTGTGTGTGTGTGTGTGTGTGTGTGTGTGTGTGTGTGTGTGTGCGGGATGGGTAGGTTTAGGGTTGTGTGTGTGTGCGCGATGGGTAGGTTTAGGGGTAGTGTGTGTGTGTGTGTGTGCGTGATGGGTAGGTTTAGGGGTAGTGTGTGTGTGCGTGCGTGCGTGATGGGTAGGTTTAGGGGTAGTGTGTGTGTGTGTGTGTGTGAGAGATGGGTAGGTTTAGGGGTAGTGTGTGTGTGTGTGATGGGTAGGTTTAGGGGTTGTGTGTGTGTGTGTGTGTGTGTGTGTGTGCGCGTGATGGGTAGGTTTAGGGGTAGTGTGTGTGTGCGTGCGTGCGTGATGGGTAGGTTTAGGGGTAGTGTGTGTGTGTGTGTGTGTGTGAGAGATGGGTAGGTTTAGGGGTAGTGTGTGTGTGTGTGATGGGTTAGTGTAAGGGGATAGAATGTACAGTTTGTACAGTATAAAACCATTACGCCTATGGAAAGTCCTCATAATGTTTTGGCACCAATGTGTGTGTGTTTGTGTGTTTGTGTTTGTGTGTGTGTGTGTGTGTGTGTGTGTGTGTGTGTGTGTGTGTGTGTGTGTGTGTGTGTGTGTGTGTGTGTGTAGGTGTTGGCTACGGGTCTCAGTGGTCTATATTCGGGTCTGCCGACTAAACTGGAGGTTTACAGCGACGGCTGGTTCTGTCTGGAGAAACACGACTGGCTGCAAGTTCCAGCACTGTTTCAGTTCCTCAACTCACTGCACTTCTGCTGCACCGTGTGCAAAGTAAAACACACACACACACACACACACATACACACACACACACACAAATAAATACTTAATTCAAAATGACACCACATGACCCTAAAGTTCCTATTTGATTTGATATGTAAAGCATAAAACATCTCAGTTTACGCATGTAACCATGGTTCCCTGAGAAGGGGAATGAGATGTTCGATGACATGATGTGTTTTAGACGGATTTAGTGACGTGTGTGTGTGTGTGTGTGTGTGTGTGTGTGTGTGTGTGTGTGTAGGTGGCTCACCCGTCTATCAGAGATCAGCTTCTGGGCTATATCTATAATGGTTTTCTGGTGCCTGTCATGGCTCCTGCACTACATAAGGTGAGTGAGTGTGTGTTTTAGGTGCCCGGGCACCTCTGATTGGTTAAGCCCATCTCTTTCTCTCTCTCTCTCTCTCTCTCTGTGAACTCTGTGTGTTGGACAGTTGACTCTGGAGGAAGTGATGACGACCACGGCGTATTTGGAGCTCTTCCTGCGGAGCATCTCTGACTCTGCCCTCCTCCAGACCTTCCTCATCTTCATCCTCAGACACCGGCATGACAACGTCAACATTCTGGACACGCTGGTCAGCCGGATCAACACTCCGTTTCAGGTGTGTGTGTGTGTGAGAGAGAGAGTGTGAGTGTGTGTGTGTGTGTGTGTCAGTCACTGATCAAAGCTCCCTGTGTGTGTGTTTCTAGCTGGGTACCGTCTCTCTGGCTCTGTTCCGTACTCTGATTGGTCTGTATTGTGAAGACGTCATGTTGCAGTTAATTCTCAGGTATTTGCATCCTCATCCTCTTCCTGTAGAGATTAAATATTGATTAAATTATGTTAAGATGTTAGCAGCAGATCCTTTAAGTCCTGTAAGTTGGATCGGACTTGTTTGTTCAGCTCATCCCACAGATGCTCGATTGGATTGAGATCTGGGGAATTTGGAGGCCATCAGTGTTATTCATTGGTCATAATGTTATGCCTGATCAGTGTATAGGTTGATAGTTTGTATAGCGTGAAAAGTTTTTTTCTGCATTTTCAAACCATTGAGACGTTCATCAGGCAATGGCGTAAATTAGGGGGCGGGGCCATCTGTTTGTCTGACCAATAGCAGCTGGAGTTCTTCTCTAGCGTGATGTCGTGATGTCAGGTGTGTGTGTGTGTGTGTGTGTGTGTGTGTGTGTGTGTGTTCCTCAGGTATCTGATCCCCTGCTCTCACCTGACGTGTGCTGAGAGACTCCGGCTGAGAGAGAGGGACTGTTACTCCATCACTGCGTCTGCGCTGCTCTCTCTCACGCCCTCCTTCTTCATCCCCAAGCCCTGCTGCTCTCCAGCACTGCCCCCCAAACCAGACTACATCCTCTGGTCAAAGGTCACCGAGGGCCTGCTGAGGGGGAACATGGGTAATGAAGTTCATGATGTCATACTACTGTAGTCAGAGTGGATGGCATATTTACTTTGATATTTATAAAATGTAAAGTGTATGTGTGTGTGTGTGACTGTGAGTGAGTGTGTGTGTGTGACTGTGAGGTGAGTGTGTGTGTGACTGTGAGTGAGTGTGTGTGTGACTGTGAGTGAGTGTGTGTGTGACTGTGAGTGAGTGTGTGACTGTGTGACTGTGTGTGAGTGTGTGTGTGTGACTGTGAGTGAGTGTGTGTATGAGTGTGTGATTCTTTGAGTGTCACTTCTATTGCCGTGAATGTATCCGTGTCTCTTCAGGAATGGAGGATCTGTTCTCCGGTGGTGATAGTGTGGGATTTTCCCGAATAACTGCGTCGGAGCCGCTGATGGAGAAGAACTACCTCCACTACCTGTATGACGCGCGCAGGGCGGTGTGTGTGGGCCTCCAGGCGTGCGGTGTGTGGTCGGCCCCGTATGACGGCCTCAGTCCGGCCCCAGACGAGTACGAGGATGAGGACGAGTGTGTTCCTCCCTCCGCCCAGACGGAGGACCGCGAGCGGGTGGAGCTGGAGTGGGACGACACCTTCGACGGCGAGCCGGACCACGAGCCCATCCCAGACAATCCCGTCCCGGACGAGCCGCCCAAACACATCCAGGAGATGCGCAAGAGCGCCATCATGCTGATCAAAGGCTCTTACATCGAGGAGTCCGACTTCCAGGACGATGTGCTGGTCTATAATCTGATCGCGCAGAAAGATGCGCAAGACGAGCGGCGGACGAGCGTCAAGAACGGCCTGAACAAACACACACACACTAATCACATGACCAGCGATCATCATCCAACCAATGACGCGCAGGAATCGGCTCCGCTCCTCAACGGACATGCTTTTGAAGAACCCAAGCTTGTGGATCTAGACCATAATCGCAACGAGAGCAGCAGGCCGGCGGACGACTTCATCTCGCAGTGTGTGGAGCTCATTCACGCGCTGGGCGGAGAGGAGGACGGAGGAGAGCACCACCTGGAGGAGGAGGTGGAGGTGGACTTCAGCTCCTTCTGTGACCATCATGAGGGGGAAGATGAAGCCGATGAAGAGCTGAACAAACACCACAGCGGGAAACACGGGACCTCGTTTACAGGTCAGTCGGGATGCAGAGGTCAGTGTGAACACAATTCAGTGTGTTCCAGTAGGTGGCAGCGAGTCACTGCTAATGAGTGAGTCATTGAGATTCAACCGATTCCTTCAAACGGCTGATTCATTCAGGAACGAAGCATTTGACTGTCTTAATGAGTGAGTCATTGAGATTCAACCGATTCATTCAAACGGCTGATTCATTCAGGAACGAAGCATTTGACTGTCTTAATGAGTGAGTCATTGAGATTCAACTGATTCATTCAAACGGCTGATTCATTCAGGAACGAAGCATTTGACTCTCTTATTGAGTGAGTCATTATATCATTAATTCAACCGATTTATTCAAACAGCTGATTTATTCGGGAACGAAGCATTTGACTGTCTTAATGAGTGAGTCATTGAGATTCAACCGATTAATTCAAACGGCTGATTCATTCAGGAATGAAGCATTTGACTGTCTTAATGAGTGAGTCATTGAGATTCAACTGATTCATTCAAATGGCTGATTCATTCAGGAACGAAGCATTTGACTCTCTTAATGAGTGAGTCATTGAGATTCAACCGATTCATTCAAACGGCTGATTCATTCAGGAATTAAGCATTTGACTGTCTTAATGAGTGAGTCATTGAGATTCAACCGATTAATTCAAAATCACTGATTCATTCAGGAACGAAGCATTTGACTCTCTTAATGAGTGAGTCATTGAGATTCAACCAATTCATTCAAACGGCTGATTCATTCAGGAATGAAGCATTTGACTGTCTTAATGAGTGAGTCATTGAGATTCAACCAATTCATTCAAACGGCTGATTCATTCAGGAACGAAGCATTTGACTCTCTTAATGAGTGAGTCATTGAGATTCAACCGATTCATTCAAACGGCTGATTCATTCAGGAATGAAGCATTTGACTCTCTTAATGAGTGAGTCATTGAGATTCAACCGATTCATTCAAATGACTGATTCATTCAGGAACGAAGCATTTGACTCTCTTAATGAGTGAGTCATTGAGATTCAACTGATTCATTCAAACAGCTGATTCATTCAGGAATGAAGCATTTGACTCTCTTAATGAGTGAGTCATTGAGATTCAACCGATTCATTCAAATGACTGATTCATTCAGGAACGAAGCATTTGACTCTCTTAATGAGTGAGTCATTGAGATTCAACTGATTCATTCAAACAGCTGATTCATTCAAGAATGAAGCATTTGACTCTCTTAATGAGTGAGTCATTGAATCATTCATTCAACCGATTCATTCAGGAATGAAGCATTTGACTGTCTTAAAGGGATCCCTGGTGTTAAGACTTGCATGGCTTAATATAACATAACTGATGTTTCTAATTGAAATATGTACTAGAAAACCCAGGAAAGATCCACGTTATTTAAAAAATCCATTATATATTTGGACAATGGGCGGCGACATTTTGTTTGTGTTCCAGGTCGATGACATAGAATGGCTGCACTCGGCCCATAGCTATTTTTACCAAAACACAACTCGAAAAATGTTTCAGAGTTATCAATTGCTTTGTAATTGCATTTGTGACACACTCAAACACTGATGAAAGCGTCTGTTGTTTAGGGCCGTTCATCAGCGTCCTGCTGTCCCGCCTGGAGAACCTGCTGGAGAACCCCATCGAGGTCAACCTGCTGGTGACCGGGATACTAGCCCAGCTGACCACATACCCACAGCCACTGCTGCGGGGCTTCCTGCTGGACACCAGACCCAGCCCGCGCTCGCTTTACCAGGTAATGTTACCGTTTGACCATTAATATGACCACAGAGTCACTACAAAGACACTGACTGATCTACTGTTTAAAGTGTCACTGGCAAAGCCTAGCAAATAGCATAAAACCTGCCAGCAAACATGTTAATAATGTGTTAAAACCTGCTGGTAACACAAATTAATTTTGTCAACATGCTAATTTACATTAGCAACATTAACAAATGCTAATTCATGTTAGCAAAACATGCTAATTCATGCTAATAATGTGTTAAAACATTCACGTTAGCAACATGTTAATTCATGTTAACAACATGCTAATTCAATACTAGCAACATGATGATTCACATTATCAACAAGCTAATTCACGTTAGCAACATGTTAATTAATGCTAACATGCTAATTCATGTTAATAATGTGTTAAAACATGCTGGTATCATGCAAATACACGTTAGCAACATGTTAATTAATGTTAACATGCTAATTCTTGTTAATAATGTGTTAAAACATGCTGGTATCAAGCAAATTCACGTTAGCAACATGTTAATTAATGTTAACATGCTAATTCATGTTAATAATGTGTTAAAACATGCTGGTATCATGCAAATTCACTTTAGCAACATGTTAATTAATGTTAACATGTTCATTTATGTTAATAATGTTTTAAAATGTGCTGGTGACATGCTAATTCATTTTAGAACATGCTAATTAATGCTAATAATGTGGTAAAACATTCTGGTAGCATGCTTATTCACATTATCAACATGCTAATTCACATTAGCAACATGTTAATTAATGCTAACATGCTAATTCATGTTAATAATGTGTTAAAATATGCTGGTATCATGCAAATTCCTGTTAGCAACATGTTAATTAATGCTAACATGCTAATTCATGTTAATAGTGTGTTAAAACATGCTGGTATCATGCAAATTCACTTTAGCAACATGTTAATTAATGTTAACATGCTAATTCATGTTAATAATGTGTTAAAACATGCTGGTATCATGCAAATTCACTTTAGCAACATGTTAATTAATGCTAACATGCTAATTCATGTTAATAATGTGTTAAAACGTGCTGGTATCATGCAAATTCCTGTTAGCAACATGTTTATTAATGCTAACATGCTAATTCATGTTAATAATATGTTAAAACATGCTGGTATCATGCAAATTCCTGTTAGCAACATGTTAATTAATGCTAACATGCTAATTCATGTTAATAATGTGTTAAAACATGCTGGTATCATGCAAATTCACGTTAGCAACATGTTAATTAATGCTAAAATGCTAATTCATGTTAATATTGTGTTAAAACGTGCTGTATCATGCAAATTCACGTTAGCAACATGTTAATTAATGCTAACATGCTAATTCATGTTAATATTGTGTTAAAACGTGCTGGTATCATGCAAATTCACGTTAGCAACATGTTAATTAATGTTAACATGCTAATTCATGTTAATAATGTGTTAAAACATGCTGGTATCATGCAAATTCACGTTAGCAACATGTTAATTAATGTTAACATGCTAATTCAGGTTAATAATGTGTTAAAACATGCTGGTATCAAGCAAATTCACATTAGCAACATGTCAATTCATGCTAACATGCTAATTCATGTTAATAATGTGTTAAAACATGCTGGTATCATGCAAATTCACGTTAGCAACATGTTAATTAATGTTAACATGTTAATTCATGTTAATATTGTGTTAAAACATGCTGGTATCATGCAAATTCACGTTAGCAACATGTTAATTAATGCTAACATGCTAATTCATGTTAATAGTGTGTTAAAACATGCTGGTATCATGCAAATTCACGTTAGCAACATGTTAATTAATGCTAACATGCTAATTCATGTTAATAGTGTGTTAAAACATGCTGGTATCATGCAAATTCACTTTAGCAACATGTTTATTAATGCTAACATGTTAATTTATGTTAATAATGTTTTAAAACGTGCTGGTGACATGCTAATTCATTTTAGAACATGCTAATAAATGCTAATAATGTGGTAAAACATTCTGGTAGCATGCTTATTCACATTATCAACATGCTAATTCACATTAACAACATGTTAATTAATGTTAACATGCTAATTCATGTTAATAATGTGTTAAAACATGCTGGTATCATACAAAATTCACGTTAGCAACATGTTAATTCATGTTAACATGCTAATTCATGTTAATAATGTGTTAAAACATGCTGGTATCATGCAAATTCACGTTAGCAAAATGTTAATTAATGTAAACATGCTAATTCATGTTAATAATGTGTTAAAACATGCTGGTATCATGCAAATTCACGTTAGCAACATGTTAATTAATGCTAACCTGCTAATTCATGTTAATAATGTGTTAAAACATGCTGGTATCATGCAAACATGCTGGTATCATGCAAATTCACGTTAGCAACATGTTAATTAATGTTAACATGTTAATTCATGTTAATAATGTTTTAAAATGTGCTGGTAAAATGCTAATTCATGCTAGAACATGCTAATGAATGCTAATAATGTGCTAAAACATGCTGGTAGCATGCTAATTCACGCTAGCAACATGTTAATTCATGCTAACATGTTAATTCATGTTAATAATGTTTTAAAACGTGCTGGTGACATGCTAATTCATGTTAGAACATGCTAATTAATGCTAATAATGTGCTAAAACTTGCTGGTAGCATGCTAATTCACGTTAGCAAAACATGTTAATTCATGCTAACATGTTAATTCATGTTAATAATGTTTTAAAACGTGCTGGTAAAATGCTAATTCATGTTAGAACATGCTAATTAATGCTAATAATGTGCTAAAACATGCTGGTAGCATGCTAATTCACGTTAGCAAAACATGTTAATTAATGTTAACATGTTAATTCATGTTAATAATGTTTTAAAACTTGCTGGTGACATGCTAATTCATGCTAGAACATGCTAATTAATGCTAATAGTGTGCTAAAACATGCTGGTAGTATGCTAATTCACGTTAACAACATGTTAATTAATGCTAACATGTTCATTCATGTTAATAATGTTTTAAAACTTGCTGGTGACATGCTAATTCATGTTAGAACATGCTAATTAATGTTAATAGTGTGCTAAAACATGCTGGTAGCATGCTAATTCACGCTAGCAATGTGTTAAAACACGTTAACAACATGTTCATTTATGTTAACAATGTGTTAAAACATGTTACTTCATGGAAAATGTTAGCAACGTGTTAAATAATGCTAGAAACCTGCTAAACAATGCTAGCAAACATGTTAAATCATGGTGTATACATTTTTTAAAAAACTTTCTCTGAAGAAAACCTTCAAACTTCGAGCTGTTCAAAGTACCAACATTTCAATAGTTGCTACCAAAACCAGTCATATTTCACGGGTCACTGTACCAATTTTGTCACCATAGCAAAAACTATTTGTTGTAATTAGGGCTGTCAAAACATGCCTCTGTAAAAGGGGGCAGGCACTATTTGAGTGGATCCTGACTAACTTAAACGCCTCTGATTGGCCATTATGTTCACGCGCTCAACAAACGTGTCTGTGATTGGCTGCAATTATCAACACGAAAATGTCAAATCAAGCCAAACTCAAAATATGTATAAATACTATTATAGTAGTCTGTGTTTTGCACAAAAATGAATGTGATGGTCAGTGATTGTTGAAGGCAGTGTTGGGGGTAACGCATTACAAGTAACTTGAGTTACGTAATAATATTACTTTTTCCAAGTAACTAGTAAAGTAACGCATTACTTTTCAAATTTACAACAAAATATCTGAGTTACTTTTTCACATTAATTTGACTGACAGCTCTCCTGTCCTCATGTTGAGAGTTAGTGCAGAGGTGTGTGTGTGTGTGTGTGTGTGTGTGTGTGTGTGTGTGTGTGTGTGTGTGTGTGTGTGTGTGTGTGTGTGAACATGATGGTTATTGTAGTTCTAGACTAAATTTATTTTATCTCACTTGCACAATAAAGATTCTGTTCTCCTCAAAATGAATAAAATCAGTCAAATGCTACTATGCAAACCTCCGATAATTAAATGTTAAATAAAACAACAATTTTATGCATAATCTACCTTTATATTTAATTGACCAATGTCTTGCTGCTGACCTTTGATGATGAAAATTACTAGATTTTTTGTTTTTATTGGTAAAACTTTTTTCTCCTGCATCCTATTCCTCCATTATCCAGAGCTGCGCCCTCTACTGTTCATGCGGGAATCTGCATTTTTACCTCAGCCTGGGGCTTATTATTTACATTTTGGTATGAAGAGGTCTTTACCGTTGCACAAAAATATAACTTTTGTTATCAAAAAAAAACAAAAAAACAAGCCCGGCCCAGGTTAGAAAAAGTATGACCCTTAAAAGTAACGTAACGCATTACTTTTCTTAAAAAGTAACTGAGTAACTCAATTAGTTACTTTTTAAGGGAGTAACGCAATATTGTAACGCATTACTTTTCTTAAAAAGTAACTGAGTAACTCAATTAGTTACTTTTTAAGGGAGTAACGCAATATTGTAACGCATTACTTTTCAAAGTAACTTTCCCCAACACTGGTCGCAGGTTCTGCAGACGGTCAGCTGTCAGATCGAACAGCACGCGGCGTCCAGTCCGGATTTTCCCGAGCTGGTCCGTGAAGCCGCCCAGTACCTGCTGCTCAAAGACCAGGCCTTAAAAGAGCAAGGTGAGTGTCCCGTCCTGATCTTCCTGTTTGATCCTCCTATCACGCTAACACCGCCCCTCCTTCCCTAGAGCGGGACGTCCACCAGCAGGATAACCACTCTGGCTGGTTCCTGAACGGACACATCTCGGGCCGTCCATGCAAGCCTCTTCCTCCGTGTCCCAAAATCCCACAGCACCTGCGCAACAGAGTGTTCGCGACATTTCTGTTCGGCGAGTTTCTGAAGGAGCTGGCGGCCATCGCACAGGAGCACTCCATATTACCTGAGGAGTGAAGTCATTCAACCGGCTGATTCATTCAGGAACGAAGCTTTTTACTGTCTTAATAGAGTGCCGAAGTTATGACGTCACTTTGTAGGCCAACCCGGAAGTTAGCGGCGCATGGGTTCCCTCGATCGAAAAAGCCATGCATTTTCCCCATAGACTTTTGGAAAATCGCAAAAAATAAGATCTGTGTTCAACAAAGAGTTATGACCCTTACACGTTTTGTCTATCAAGATAATCTTTACAAGTTAATCCAAAATGTATAAATTTTGAAGCTTAAATAAAGCCGTCAGATATAAAATGCTAACGATAGGCTATAAACGGACTACAGCACACCATGGTCGCGGATCAACGTCATCATCAAGCTTCCTCAAACTTTATTTAAAAAGCACGCTCGCTCATTATGATCTGCGCTGTGTATGAACACTTATCCACTTTTTCATGAGAAATATTGCCCATTCGTTTTTTCCAAAAATGTTAGAAACTAATTTTGTTTATGCGTGCCTCTCTGAGATTTATCTTTTGTTAATGTTTTTTCAGACAATATGATTATCACTGTGATAACACAACCCAGTCTCTTTTTGTTAAATGCAAGTTTATGTATGATCAATAATACAAAAGTACAAGTAAAATGTATAATAAGCTATACATGAAATAAAGCAAACAATTCAGTCAAACATTCAAAGTCAGTGCTAATCGGATTACTTACAACGGTAACGTACAGTTGAAACAGCCGGAAAACAAACAAGTAATGAAACTTCACTTTGCCCTCAGCCTAAACGATTTGCCAGGGAACAAATTATAGATCCATGAGAGCAAATATGGGCCTTTAAATCTCCACAAGACGAATTATAGCTGGAGACGCCACAGAGACATCAGAGCCAGCGGCAGACGTCAGAAGGACTAGCCGAGGAAAGTCTGCTCTCGCCGGCTAAACAAGCGCTGACCGCCGCTGACTCACTGGAGCTCACAACTCCGAAAACACCAGATAAAATGTTTAAATAGGCACTCTTCTTATAAATAAACCACAGATTTGAGCTTTAAACAACTACATTATCGACTGAAAAAGTCTTAAAACTACGTTTTGTCACACATTAACAATAGATTTTAACACAAAAAGACGTGTAAACACAGCCCATGTCAGTCATTTCTCAACGAGACGAACATGTGAAGAGAGTAAACTCCAAATGTTCAAGCATCCAACTTTTGCGCGAATAGCGCGATTTATTCACGGCACATAAGTTCTTCATAAGGCTGAAACGCGGGCTAGTGAGAGATTTCCTGTTTGTCATGATGACGTCTAAAGTCCCCGCCAAAGGATGTAGTCCCTTTTAGCAACTTGTTAGCAACCACCGTTTTTAAGACACAATAAAGTTTTAAAAAATCACAAGCAGGTTTTAACTAATGTGTTTTATGTCATAGATCAAAACGTGAAAATATTTAGAGGCTTTGTTAACCACCGGAACCGGAAGGGCTAAAATGCTAACTCACTTCCGCGCTTTGGCCTACAAAGTGACGTCATAACTTCGGCACTCTATGAGTGAGTCATTGAATCATTCATTCAACTGATTCATTCAAACGGCTGATTCATTCAGGAACGAAGCTTTTGACTGTCTTAATGAGTGAGTCATTGAATCATTCATTCAACTGATTCATTCAAATGGCTGATTCATTCAGGAACGAAGCTTTTGACTGTCTTAATGAGTGAGTCATTGAATCGTTCATTTAACCGGTTCATTCAAACGGCTGATTCATTCAGGAACAAAGCTTTTGACTGTCTTAATGAGTGAGTCATTGAATCATTCATTTAACCGGTTCATTCAAACGGCTGATTCATTCAGGAACAAAGCTTTTGACTGTCTTAATGAGTGAGTCATTGAATCATTCATTTAACCGATTCATTCAAACTGCTGATTCATTCAGGAACAAAGCTTTTGACTGTCTTAATGAGTGAGTCATTGAATCATTCATTCAACCGATTAATTCAAACAACTGATTCATTCAGGAACGAAGCTTTTGACTGTCTTAATGAGTGATTCATTGAATCATTCATTCAACCGATTTATTCAAACAACTGATTCATTCAGGAACAAAGCTTTTGACTGTCTTAATGAGTGATTCATTGAATCATTCATTCAACCGATTTATTCAAACGGCTGATTCATTCAGGA
The DNA here is from genome assembly GCA_033150135.1 of Gobio occitaniae. Lineage (NCBI taxonomy): Eukaryota > Metazoa > Chordata > Actinopteri > Cypriniformes > Gobionidae > Gobio > Gobio occitaniae. The sequence continues at coordinate 43,870 of JARQWZ010005941.1, read as the reverse complement.
ACGAAGCTTTTGACTGTCTTAATGAGTGAGTCATTGAATCATTCCTTCAACCTATCATGATTTAGCGAACAGCCAATGTGTCACTTGACCTCTTAGATTGACATGATGTGTGTGTTCAGATTGCATATCTAGTCCCCGGCCAACAAAAAATACATTGTAAGAATGTTATAAAAACGTTATTTAATGTTCTCGGAACATGTTTTTTCTTGATTATGCGAATGTCAAGGTTCCATTTTGTCATTATGCAAACATTGTGCGAGCATTTCAGAATGTTCTGATCTATCAGGTCTATTATATTGTATTATAACTGTGGTTACAATTCTTCATGAATCCTAATGCTGCGTTCACACCAAACGCGAATAGAGCGTCAGGAGCGAGTGATTTCAATGTTAAGTCAATGGAAAGGCTCGTTGACGCGCGTCTGGAGGTCCTGCGGCGCGATGGACGCGATTCGCCTCATTCGCGCGTCCAGTTCGAACAAATGATGCGAATTAGGCGCGAATTGAGCGCCTTGTGCGATACGCGTGTTATGCGCGAGTGGTGCTTTTTGTGCAATTCACGTCTGACGCCCGAGTTAAAAAATTTGAACTTTGGCGTCAATTCTCGGCGCGTTAACCAATCAGGAGCCTGCTCGCTGCTGTCATGTGGAAAAGTGACGTGATGAGAAACCCTGCATAAATTAAAAATACTACTATTGTGTCACAAAATATAGTTTTAAGACTTTTTCAGGTGAGAATGTAGTTGTAAAGCTCAAATCTGTGGTTTATTTATAAAGAGAGCGCCTATGTTAAAAAAATAATCTTGTGTTTTTGGAGTTGTGAGATCCAGTGGATCAGCGGCGCTCAGCGCTCATTAACCCCGTCGAGAGCAGCCTTTCCTCGGCTAGTCCTTCTGACGTCTGCTGCTGGCTCTGATGTCCTGTAGTAGTTCGTCTTGTGTAGATCTAACGGCCGATCTTTGGTCTCATGAATCATCATTTGTTGTCTGCCAAATCGTTTTGACTGAGGGCAAAGAGAAGTTTCATAACTTTATTTTTTAGGATATTTAAATATACATGCAGTGAAGATAATGTAGGCTATTAATGCTTAATATATATTTGTAATGAAAATGAAAAGAGGCAGAGTGGTGTTTTATGACATTTTTCTGCTGGAGCGCCTTGAACGCGCATCTATTTCGCTTCAAACGCTCCATTTATATGCGCGTCCAATTAACTGTGCAATTAACGCGCAAATGGATTCAGAATGTTCAAGCGTCCAACTAGACAGGATTTTGACGCTCTATTCGCGTTTGGTGTGAATGCAGCATTATATATGAAGGCTCTAGGTCAAGTGTTACCTAATGTTTTTGTGCTGCTAACGTTTTCAGAACATTATTATATTAAGACTAGGTCAATTTAAACGAACGTTCTGTTAATGTTACTGGAAGAATGTTTGTTTGCCAGAACTTTCCCTGTTAGATGAGATTGAGGACCTAGCATTTATAGATGAGCTTGTGTAACGGAGGTCAGCTAGTAGTCGCTGTGCGAGTAAACCTCACTCCTCTGATCTCAAGAGACGCTCTAGTGACTGACACTAGGGGTCGCAGCCTTTAGCCTCCTTGTTAGAGCGTCTGACTCTCATACCGTTGGACCCGGGTTCGAGTCCCGCTTGGAGCGGACAGTTCGAAAAGGAGGGGTTACACATGACGCAACAAACATGCACTTAAAGCCACAGAAGGTTCATTTGTTTGTCTTGGAGGTTCACGGTTCATGTTTGTAAATGCTTTTAAAGTGCCCCTATTCTGCCATTTTAGCCGTTCCTAATATTGCTTAGAATCTCCTACAACAGGTTTACATGCATCAAAGGTCAAAAATACTTTTATTTTCTCATAATACACACTGCACATCAGCTCTTCTCTCAAAGAATCTGAAAATGGTTTGTTTGAAGATTTAGGGCCGTATTTTACCGTTCTGAGCTCACGGCACAGGTGCTCTTAGGGCGCGTGCGAATCCACTTTTGCTAGTTTAACAACGGGAAAAAACAGTTGCCTTACCCGGCATATGGTCCAAAAGGGTCATCCCTCGTCTCTTAATGAGTCATGGGTGTGTTTTGGGCGTAACGTGCATTAAACCAATCAGAGTCTCATCTCCCTTTCCCTTTAAAAGCCAATTGTGCTCACACCATGAGAGGATTCACTATTGACATGAGGAAAGACTGAACGCTTCTCCAGAGAGGAATCCTTTTATTTTTAATATTTAAATGTGTGTGTGTGTGTGTGTGTGTGTGTGTGTGTGTGTTTGTGTGTTTGTGTGTGTGTGTGTGTGTGTGTGAGATAATCAGAGTGTACGCGCGTTGTGCACTAGCCTCTATAAAACCCGCCTTTCCTGAAAGCCTACTCTGCTCTGATTGGTCTGTTGTGATTGGTCTACTCTGCTCTGATTGGTCTGTTGTGATTGGTCTACTCTGCTCTGATTGGTCTGTTGTGATTGGTCTACTCTGCTCTGATTGGTCGACTGCTTACGGAGTGTGTCGGAAACCAAATTCACACTGAAACTTTGCAGATACTTTACAGCTTTATTACACACTACATGAAAGGGAAGAGCATAATAGGGCACTTTTAAGCAATCCGGACCTCATTTTTGCAAGTGAACCTGTATTGATGGATAATTTGATTTGTATAATGAACAGAGAAGTGATTGCGTATTATTGTTTCCCAAAGTATGGCGTACGTTTTGACTGAACTATTCCTTTAAAAACCAAACTGTGTACTTTTTGTTTTCTGTTGATTCATATTCATGTGGGTTCAGAGATGTATAAAGTACTAGAGACACATACTTGAGTAAAAGTACAAGTTCCTTATCAAAAAAGTGACTTGAGTAGAAGTTGAAGTGCTCTTTAAGCACCACACTTAAGTAGAAGTACTAAAGTATTCAACATTTTTTGTACTTAAGTATTGCAAGTAGTTTATTTTAAAATGTACTACTCAAGTACTGAAAGTAAAAGTACAAGTATTGTGTTATGTAGTTATTAAAGAAAGTAGTCAAAAGTTTGAACATTATTTTGTTTTTATTATTTCAAATGATTAAGCTAAAGGACAATCACAATGTTGGTAGGTAATTTTTCTACCTTTGTCATATAAATAACCTGAAAATACTGTAGTTCATTAAGATTAAATCTTACTATAACCACTCTTACTAAAAAAAATGGGGTAAGCACACTTATATTCTCATTTCAAGAGGTGTTCTGAGTAAATGATTTGTTTGTAACACTTTACAATATGGTTTGATTTGTTAACATTACATTAGTTAATGTAGACTAATAACTAACATGAACTAACCATGATCAATACATTTGCTGTATTTACTAATCTTTGTTAATCTTAGTTAATAAAAATACAGCTGTTCATTGTTTGTATATGTTACTTCACAGTGCACATTAACTATGTAAAAAAATAAAGAGCAATTTGAGCGTAAGACCCTCGTGTTGTTTTAAAGACAGTGAATGCGCGCTCGCGGGGCTCTCTCGCGCGCTCTCTCTCTAACTCTCTCGCGCTCTGTCTCTCTCTCTCGCACTCTCGCGCGCGCGCGCTCTCTCTCTCTCATGCGCGGTAATGTGGGTTTGGAATGGAATGATTCATAACATTTTTATAATTGTAACGAGTAACGATGCAGCACATAAAAAAAATATCGGAGTAAAAGTATTAAACTCATCGAAAATATGTACTGAAGTAAAAGTGGAAGTAGGAGAAAAAAATTATACTCTAGTAAAGTACAGATACTGCCTTTTAGTACTTAAGTACAGTAGTGAAGTAGTTCTACTTCGTTACTATACATCTCTGTGTGGGTTTGGGTTGTCCATTATATGGCTCATGTTATTCCTCGTGTATAGATTAATCTCTGTAGTTAAATGTTTATCAAGTGTTTGATTTCTCTGTGTGAACCTTCATGTGACTGTGCATTCGTCTCAAAACACAACACCTGCATTCAGCCACTGCATCAGTGATACTGTGTGTATTTACTCAACATGAAATGGCATTTACAGCTCATTTTACAAGGAAAGTGTTTCTATATGAACGCTTTTACCGTTTTCGAATCCATTCAGCCGATCTCCGGGTCTGGCGCTAGCACTTTTAGCATAGCTTAGCATAGATAATTGAATCTGATTAGACCGTTAGCATCTCGCTCAAAAAATGACCAAAAAGTTTCCACATTTTTCCTATTTAAAACTTGACTCTTCTGTAGTTACATCATGTACTAAGAAAAAAACTAGGAAACTCTTCGGTCATTTTTTGAGCAAGATGCTAACGGTCTAATCAGATTCAATGATCTATGCTAAGCTATGCTAAAAGTGCTAGCGCTAGACCCGGAGATCGGCTGAATGGATTCGAAAACGGTAAAACTCAACTGTTTAACTCTAGGGGAGTCGGAAAATGAGCCTGTTTTCAGAAATAGTGGCGTGTTCCTTTTAAGAAAGTGAATTTGATTTCATGTTGACTTTTAGCACTTGTGAAAATGTTCAATTCCAGTGAATAATCAGGTCAGGCTGATTTGTGGAAATGTTTAGTTGTATTGAAGCCAATGTGAGATTTGAGTCCACTGAGTTTGTTCAATCCCGTCACTGTCGTCACTTTAAATTCTGTCATTTTCTGAATCCTAGAACTGGAAATCTGACGCAAATGCAACTCCAAATATTCAATAACGGCTGCAGATGATGTGAAGCCTTATTTTGATGTGTATTTGTACATTTACAATTTGTTGAATCTGTAAAGGAGAAGATTTTTGAAATGTTTTATGACCTGTAAAGTTTTGTACGCGTATTTTTACAGAACTATCAGTCACGTGGACCACAGAAAATGGTTTGTTTTGTAATATTAAGAGCCTTTTGTAATATTATTCTGCCCCCTGGTGGTAAATTAAAACTCCATTTGTGGTGTATATGTATGTGTGTGAGTGTGTATTTTGTATTTGCAATGTAAAAGAACAATATAGGCAGATTATTGTAGAAAGGATATATTTATCAATGTCACTCTTGAGCCACAACATAAAATAATCAGTAAATAGAGATTATTTTATACATGTATTGATTAGTTACTGCCACATTGCAATATATTAAACAATTTAACAGAACATCTATACATTATTACGAAACATACACAATTCACAATACTTGCACAGAATAAAAACAGGTCTCATGTAGGCATTGAAGTGTCAGAGTTGTAAATGTAAGAGTTTTTATTACATTGCCACCTAGTGTTGAAGGTTTAGAGTCTCAGGGATTTACAGTTTCTGACACTTTTATGGCAGTATAATAATAATAATAATTAAAGCTGCGAGCAGCAATTAACGGGGCCAAGCGCAAAGAAGACAATAAGACATGCCAACATGGCTAGGAGTGTAAAACCAACAGCAACAATAAGCAATTAAAGGCATTTTAAGATGATTTTAGGCAAAATGGCGGGAAAATCATATATACAGTCACTAATAATATGATTTAATGATTTATCACTTTTGACCAATAGGTGGCACAGTTACAAAATTCATATGGTGTGGTCAGAATAAGGGAACAATGACACAGGCAAAGTTTGGTGTCAATATGCCAAAGCATTGCAGAGATACAGCCTCAAGAGTCATTTTGGCATCATGCCTCGTCTTCGTCGCTACAATATATGAAAACGGGTTTGTCTGTGGACACGAAATTAATAACTTTTTGCTGTCATGGTCTGAAGATGCTACGATTCGATTTTGGTGAAAATCAGACAAACGGTCTAGGAGGAGTTCGAAAAAGTATGTTTGTAAAGGAAATCAAAATGGCGAACAGGTCAACAGGAACAATAGTCAAATTTAATCAACAGTTATTAGCATTTTTGGTAAATTTATTATAGCTTTTGTCCACAAGGTGGCGCTGCGCAGTGCTTTTTGAGTACTGTCAGGGCTTGGTGCCGAAGACACATGCCGAGTTTTGTAATAATACGCAAATGTGTTCGTAAAATATAGCAGTTTTTGACAAAATTCAAAATGGCCGAATTCAAATTCAAAATTTGGTATGATATGGCTCGACGTAATGCCCCGAATCTAAATAGACAAGTTGTGTGAATTTTGGCTAAAGCATTCTGAAGTTATCATCAAAAATATAAAAATTTTGTATCTCTGGACCACTAGGTGGCACTACGACGTATGACATTCATTTTTGGGCAATTTGTCAAATTAGTTTGCGTGTTATTCGAGAACAGTTTGACTAATCATCTTGAGTCAAATAAAGTTTTGTCAGCAGAGTCTGAAGATGATCTGGTTCAATTTTCGTGAAAATTGGAGCAACAGCCTAGGAGGAGTTCGAAAAAGTAGGTTTTTCGGAAAATTCAAAATGGCGGGAAAATTTTCACGACGGAAAATGACGTCATAGGGTGCAATCGAATCGGCTTGAGCCAAGGAATCAGAGAAATTTGAGATCAGTAAGAAATTTAGTTTCTAACCCTTCAAAAGTTATTAGCATAAACATGAGTGCAACTTTGGACAGGTGGTGGCGCTAGCATTATTCAGTTCTTGGCCCCTAATAATAAAGGGTTTCAGTCATGGTTATTATCCTTAACCAAAACATTTTAAAACATTTTTGTTAATTAAAATACAGATAAAATAACATTTGGATAAAAACTGAGTGTCTTTATTTCCCCATAGCCCCACCCTTTGCTAGGACTCTGTTCCTGTGCTCTGATTGGCTATTGCAGGCCCAGAGTCGCTGTCTCCCTCCCAGGAGGAGGACGTGAAGCCGGCGGGGGCGGAGATAGAGTGAGGTGTGTCTGTATAGCCCAACCCCTGGTACCGCCCCCGCGGGGAGGCGGGGACTGAGCGATGGTCACCGGCGAGCCGCTCGTGGGACGTCCCGGCGAGCAGACCGGTGTGTTCCCCCTGAACAACGTCCACTTCAGAGCCGAAGAACAGCTTACGGGGACGACCTAACACGGTACGTCCTGCGGAACACATACAAACAGCACATCATGAAGAACTGGAGGGACTGTCTACATACTTGAAACCAAAGAAAAGCTCTAGCAACCACAAAAAAACCTACAATTTCCTAGCAACACCCTAACAACCACATAGCAGCACCCTAGCAGCCATCTACTATATAACACCCATCAACTACCTGGAAACCATCACCCTAGAAACCATCTGTAATATCTATCAACTGGCTTGCAACCACTGAGATCATCATAGGGTTTTACCACATAGTAACACCCTAGCAACCATCCAGAAAATCATACAAACTGCCTAGCAACCACATAGCAAAGCCCTTGCAACCATCTACAATATAACACCTATCAACTACCTTGCAACCCCCAAGTAATCCTAGCAACTGCCTAGTAACACCCTAGCAAACACATAGTAACACCCTAGCAACCATCCAGAAAATCATACAAACTGCCTAGCAACCACATAGCAATGCCCTTGCAACCAGCTACAATATAACACATATCAACTACCTTGCAGCCACCAAGTAATCCTAGCAACTGCCTAGTAACACCCTAGCAAACACATAGCAACGCCCTAGCAACCATATACTATATAACACCAGTAAACTGCATTGCAACCACTAAAAACATCCTAGCAACACCCTAGCAACCACCCAAAAACCTACAAACCTCCTAGCAACACCCAAGCAACCATATGCTATACAACACCTATCAACTCCCTTGCAACCACTAAGAATATCCTAGCAACCTCCCAATAAATCCTAACAACACCCAAGCAACTACCTAACAACCACATAGCTTTGCGCTAGCAAACCATCTACTATATAACACCTATCAACACCCTAGCAACCACATAAAATCCTACAAACTGTATAGGAAAACACTAGCAAACATGTGCTATATAACACTTATCAACTGCCTTGCAACCACTAAGAACATTATAGCAACACCCAAAAAAATCCTGCAAACTCCCTAACAACACCCATGCAACTACCTACCAACCACATAGCAACGCCCTAGCAACTATCTACTATATAACACCTGTTAACTGCCTTGCAACCACTAAAACATCCTAGCAACTGCCTAGCAACACCTTAGCCACCACCCAAAAACCTACAAACTGCCTAGCAACACCCTAACAACCATGTGCTATGTAACACCTATGAACTGCCTTGCATTCACTAAGAACATCCTAGCAACACCCTAGCAACCACTTAAAAAATCCTACAAACTGCATAACAACACCCAAGCAACTACTTAACATCTACACAGCAATGCCCTAGCAACCATCTACTATATAACGCCTATCAACTACCTTGCAACCACTAAGTAATTCTAACAACACCCATGCAACTACCTACCAACCACATAGCAACGCCCTAGCAACGATCTACTTGCACCTTGCAACCAAAAAAACATCCTAGCAACTGCCAAGCAACACCCTAGCAACCACCTGCTATATAAAACTTATCAACTGCCTAGCAACCACCACCAAAAAAAAGTATTCCACAAAATGACTAGCAACACTCTAGCAACTGCCGAACAACCACTGAGACTATCCTGGCATTTTCCTAGCAACACCCTAGCAACTGCCTAGCACATAGTAAAAATAAAATGCCCATGTGACATTTATTAGATACAGATACATTTTTAAGGCAGAATTGCTGAAAATTGTACCCAGAAGCACAATAGATCTAATAAAACCTTTTTTGTGTCATGTTTTTATGTGTATAAATGTTTATTTAATGATTTATAATACATTTAATAATTAAGTCTATATCTTAATAATCATAAAAAATGGTCATTATGATTAGCATGAAGACAGCTGGTGTGCGCTCTTACCAACGTTGCGCACTTGCTCTGAGATGTCCGCGCGCACGTCTGAGACGTCCAGCATGGCGAGCAGCGAGTCGAAGCACGAGCCCTCATCATCCTCACACACGTACGGCCGGCTGCTGAAGCTGAAGTGGTGAGCGATGGCCGCCAGAAACATCTCAATACAGATGATGAAGTCCTGCACGCAAACAGACACAACGCTTAACAGAGGAGGTGGATATGATGTGTGTGTGTGTGTGTGTGTGTGTGTGTGTGTGAGAGAGTGTGTTTGTGAGAGTGTGTGTGTGTGTGTGTGAGAGAGAGTGTGTGTGTGTGTGTGTGTGTGTGTGTGAGTGAGAGAGAGTGTTTGTGAGAGTGTGTGTGTGTGTGTGTGTGTGTGTGTGAGATGGTATGTGAGAGTGTGTTTTTGAGAGAGTGTGTGAGTGTGAGAGAGAGTGTGGGCATGTTTTTGTGAAATATCAGGACACAAATGTGTATAATGACACTGGTATTACAAAAAGAGGGTGAAATATGAGGACGTTCCCCATGTCCTCACTTTTCAAAATGCTTATAAATCACACAGAATGAGGTTTTTTTCACAGAAAGTAAACTGCACAGTCTCCTGTGATGGGTAGGTTTAGGGGCAGGGGCAGTGTGTGTGTGTGTGTGTGTGTGTGTGTGTGTGTGTGTGTGATGGGTAGGTTTAGGGGCAGTGTAAGGGGATAGAAAATACGGTTTGTACGGTATAAAAACCATTACGCCTATGGAATGTCCTCACATTTCACAAAAATGTGTGTGTGTGTGTGTGTGTGTGTGTGTGTGTGTGTGTGTGTGTGTGTGTGTGTGTGTGTGTGTGTGTGTGTGAGTGTTCACCTGTAGTCCAGTGGCTACGGCTTCCACACTGTCCCACTCCCAAGTGTGTTTGTCTGAAATGACTCGGACCTTCACCAGCAGAGCGATCAGCACAGCCTGCCTGCAACACAAAACTACAGGTTTTCAGACAACCAGTCTGTAAGTATCACCCTGATAACGGCCTAGCAACCGTATGGGAACATGAACCAACCGAATCCCAGCTCTGGAACATCATTGCAACTTATGGTTGGGCTCTATTGCATTGTAATGACACCATAGCAACTACATAATAACCATCTATAACACCTAGTAACAACCTAGACAACCCCATAGCAATACCCTAGCAACCTCCCAGAAAACCCCACAAACTGCCAAGAAACACTCTAGCAACCATTTAGAAAATCCTAGCAACCGCACAGAAAACCCTACAAACTGCCTAGCAACACCCTAGAAAACATTTAGAAAATCCTACAAACTGCCTAGCAATTATCTATAACAACCATCAACTGCCTTGCAACACCATAGTAACCAACTATATGAAAGGCCTACAAATTCCATAGAAACACCCTAGCAACTGCCTAGTACCACATAGCAGTGCCATAGCAACCATTTATAACACCTATCAACTGCCTTGCAACCACTGAGAACATCTTAGCAACTGCCTAGCCACCTAGAAACTCCTATAAACTGCCTAGCAACACCCTAGAAAACCCTATAAACTGCCTAGCAACACCCTAGAAACGGCCTAGAAAACCCTAGCAACCTAGAAAACTAGCAACCCTAGAAAACTGCCTAGCAAAACCCTACAAACTGCTTAGGAACTTTCCAGGAACCACATATCAATACCATAGCAACTATTTATGACACCTATCAACTCTTCTGCAACCACTGAGAAAATCCTAGCAACTGCACAGAAAACCGTACAAACTGCCTAGCAACACCCAAGAAACCACATGGAAAATCCTACAAACTGCCTAGCAATTATCTATAACAACCATCAACTGCCTTGCAACACCATAGTAACCAACTATACGAAAGGCCTACAAATTCCATAGAAACACCCTAGCAACTGCCTAGTACCACATAGCAATGCCATAGCAACCATCTACCACATATAAACAGCCTTGCAACACCATAGCAACCACCTAGAAAACCCTACAAAGTGCCTAGAAACCCCCTAGCAACTGCCTAGTACCACATGGAAATGCCATATCAACCATCTATAACACATACTGAATGATCTGCCTTGCAACCAGTGAGAATATCCTAGCAAGTTCCTAGCAACCACCCAGAGAACCCTACTAGCTGCATAGCAACGCCCTAGCAACAATCTATAACATTTATCAACTGCCTTGCAACCATATAAAACATCCTAGCAACTGCCTAGAAACTCCTACAAACTACCTAGCAACTATCTATAACACCTATTATCTTCCATGCAACCACTATGAACCTAGCAACACCCTAGAAACCTGCCTAGTGCCGAGAGTTGCCATGGCAACCACCACTCACATTTCCTCCAGAAACAAGACAGACATTAGTATGAAGCAGCAGCTTTCTAATGTGATCGTGTGGAAATACTTTAGTAACTTCCTCTTCACATTATATTATCGAAACATCAGCGCCAGACTCTCACTGCAGCTCGTCTGTGTGTGTGTGTGTGTGTGTGTGTGTGTGTGTGTGTGTGTGTGTGTGTGTGTGTGTGTGTGTGTGTGTGTGTGAACGTACCAGAAGGAAACAAAGACGACGAGTTTGACGCACAGCAGCTTCCCGACGGCTCTCAGAGGCTTCAGCTCTTCTCTCAGCGTTCGGTAGAACAGCAGCAGGCAGTACATCGCAAACTCAACACAACACAATTATCAGAATCAAATCATTGGACTGTCATTTTCATAAACGAGTAGACGACTGGAAGGTGTTGGTTACCAGCTGTGAGGCGTTGTTGACGATAACGAGGTACGTCCAGGCGTTTCTGAAGCTGAAATTCCCTTCATCATAAACTCCACACAGCTGACACACACTACAGCGCAGAGAGAGAGAGACTACACTATATTCATTCATCTTTTATTGACTGTGATTGAAATTAAACTAAAACAGCTCATTTGAATGTGTTCCCTCAACAACTGTCTCTGTGTGTGTGTGGGTGTGTGTGTGTGTGTGTGTGTGTGTGTGTATGTGTGTGTGTGTGTGTGTCTCCGGGGATTGCCACCTTATCGTGGTGAGAGGCCTGAGATCACAGGACCAGATGGAATCCCAGCGGAGATCTAAAAGGATCCGGTACAAAAGGGTGGAGCTAGTAGTCCGGTTCTAAAGGGTGGAGCTAGTAGTCTGGTGCTAAAGGGTGGAGCTAGTAGTCCGGTGCTAAAGGGTGGAGCTAGTAGTCCGGTGCTAAAGTGTGGAGCTAGTAGTCCACTACTAAAGGGTGGAGCTTGTAGTCCGGTTCTAAAGGGTGGAGCTAGTAGTCCGGTGCTAAAGGGTGGAGCTAGTAGTCCGGTCCTAAAGTGTGGAGCTAGTAGTCCGGTGCTAAAGGGTGGAGCTAGTAGTCCGGTGCTAAAGTGTGGAGCTAGTAGTCCACTACTAAAGGGTGGAGCTTGTAGTCTGGTTCTAAAGGGTGGAGCTAGTAGTCCGGTTCTAAAGGGTGGAGCTAGTAGTCCGGTTCTAAAGGGTGGAGCTAGTAGTCCGGTGCTAAAGGGTGGAGCTAGAAGTCCGGTGCTAAAGTGTGGAGCTAGTAGTCCACTACTAAAGGGTGGAGCTTGTAGTCTGGTACTTAAGTGTGGAGCTAGTAGTCCGGTACTAAAGGGTGGAGCTAGTAGTCCGGTACTAAAGGGTGGAGCTAGTAGTCTGGTACTTAAGTGTGGAGCTAGTAGTCCGGTACTAAAGGGTGGAGCTAGTAGTCCGGTACTAAAGTGTGGAGCTAGTAGTCCGGTACAAAAGGGTGGAGCTAGTAGTCCGGTACTAAAGGGTGGAGCTAGTAGTCGGCACTAAAGGGAGGAGCTAGTAATCCGGTACTAAAGGATGGAGCTAGTAGTCCGGTACTAAAGGGTGGAGCTAGTAGTCCGGTACTAAAGTGTGGAGCTAGTAGTCCGGTACAAAAGGGTGGAGCTAGTAGTCCAGCACTAAAGGGAGGAGCTAGTAATCCGGTACTAAAGGATGGAGCTAGTAGTCCGGTACTAAAGGGTGGAGCTAGTAGTCCGGTACTTAAGTGTGGAGCTAGTAGTCCGGTACTAAAGGGTGGAGCTAGTAGTCCGGTACTAAAGTGTGGAGCTAGTAGTCCGGTGCTAAAGGGTGGAGCTAGTAGTCCGGTGCTAAAGGGTGGAGCTAGTAGTCCGGTGCTAAAGTGTGGAGCTAGTAGTCCACTACTAAAGGGTGGAGCTTGTAGTCCGGTTCTAAAGGGTGGAGCTAGTAGTCCGGTCCTAAAGTGTGGAGCTAGTAGTCCACTACTAAAGGGTGGAGCTTGTAGTCTGGTTCTAAAGGGTGGAGCTAGTAGTCCGGTTCTAAAGGGTGGAGCTAGTAGTCCGGTTCTAAAGGGTGGAGCTAGTAGTCCGGTGCTAAAGGGTGGAGCTAGAAGTCCGGTGCTAAAGTGTGGAGCTAGTAGTCCACTACTAAAGGGTGGAGCTTGTAGTCTGGTACTTAAGTGTGGAGCTAGTAGTCCGGTACTAAAGGGTGGAGCTAGTAGTCCGGTACTAAAGGGTGGAGCTAGTAGTCTGGTACTTAAGTGTGGAGCTAGTAGTCCGGTACTAAAGGGTGGAGCTAGTAGTCCGGTACTAAAGTGTGGAGCTAGTAGTCCGGTACAAAAGGGTGGAGCTAGTAGTCCGGTACTAAAGGGTGGAGCTAGTAGTCGGCACTAAAGGGAGGAGCTAGTAATCCTGTACTAAAGGGTGGAGCTAGTAGTCCGGCACTAAAGGGAGGAGCTAGTAATCCGGTACTAAAGGATGGAGCTAGTAGTCCGGTACTAAAGGGTGGAGCTAGTAGTCCGGTACTTAAGTGTGGAGCTAGTAGTCCGGTACTAAAGGGTGGAGCTAGTAGTCCGGTACTAAAGTGTGGAGCTAGTAGTCCGGTACAAAAGGGTGGAGCTAGTAGTCCGGTACTAAAGGGTGGAGCTAGTAGTCCGGCACTAAAGGGAGGAGCTAGTAATCCGGTACTAAAGGATGGAGCTAGTAGTCCGGTACTAAAGGGTGGAGCTAGTAGTCCGGTACTAAAGTGTGGAGCTAGTAGTCCGGTACTAAAGGGTGGAGCTAGTAGTCCGGTACTAAAGTGTGGAGCTAGTAGTCCGGTACTAAAGTGTGGAGCTAGTAGTCTGGTACTAAAGTGTGGAGGTAGTAATCCGGTACTAAAGGATGGAGCTAGTAGTCCGGTACTAAAGGGTGGAGCTAGTAGTCTGGTACTAAAGGGTGGAGCTAGTAGTCCGGTACTAAAGTGTGGAGCTAGTAGTCCGGTACTAAAGGGTGGAGCTAGTAGTCCGGTACTAAAGTGTGGAGCTAGTAGTCCGGTACTAAAGTGTGGAGCTAGTAGTCTGGTACTAAAGTGTGGAGGTAGTAATCCGGTACTAAAGGATGGAGCTAGTAGTCCGGTACTAAAGGGTGGAGCTAGTAGTCCGGCACTAAAGGATGGAGCTAGTAGTCCGGTACTAAAGGATGGAGCTAGTAGTCCGGTGCTAAAGTGTGGAGCTAGTAGTCCACTACTAAAGGATGGAGCTAGTAGTCCGGTACTAAAGGGTGGAGCTAGTAGTCCGGTACTAAAGTGTGGAGCTAGTAGTCCGGTACAAAAGGGTGGAGCTAGTAGTCCGGCACTAAAGGGAGGAGCTAGTAATCCGGTACTAAAGGATGGAGCTAGTAGTCCGGTACTAAAGGGTGGAGCTAGTAGTCCGGTACTTAAGTGTGGAGCTAGTAGTCCGGTACTAAAGGGTGGAGCTAGTAGTCCGGTACTAAAGTGTGGAGCTAGTAGTCCGGTGCTAAAGGGTGGAGCTAGTAGTCCGGTGCTAAAGGGTGGAGCTAGTAGTCCGGTGCTAAAGTGTGGAGCTAGTAGTCCACTACTAAAGGGTGGAGCTTGTAGTCCGGTTCTAAAGGGTGGAGCTAGTAGTCCGGTGCTAAAGGGTGGAGCTAGTAGTCCGGTCCTAAAGTGTGGAGCTAGTAGTCCGGTGCTAAAGGGTGGAGCTAGTAGTCCGGTCCTAAAGTGTGGAGCTAGTAGTCCACTACTAAAGGGTGGAGCTTGTAGTCTGGTTCTAAAGGGTGGAGCTAGTAGTCCGGTTCTAAAGGGTGGAGCTAGTAGTCCGGTTCTAAAGGGTGGAGCTAGTAGTCCGGTGCTAAAGGGTGGAGCTAGAAGTCCGGTGCTAAAGTGTGGAGCTAGTAGTCCACTACTAAAGGGTGGAGCTTGTAGTCTGGTACTTAAGTGTGGAGCTAGTAGTCCGGTACTAAAGGGTGGAGCTAGTAGTCCGGTACTAAAGGGTGGAGCTAGTAGTCTGGTACTTAAGTGTGGAGCTAGTAGTCCGGTACTAAAGGGTGGAGCTAGTAGTCCGGTACTAAAGTGTGGAGCTAGTAGTCCGGTACAAAAGGGTGGAGCTAGTAGTCCGGTACTAAAGGGTGGAGCTAGTAGTCGGCACTAAAGGGAGGAGCTAGTAATCCGGTACTAAAGGATGGAGCTAGTAGTCCGGTACTAAAGGGTGGAGCTAGTAGTCCGGTACTAAAGTGTGGAGCTAGTAGTCCGGTACAAAAGGGTGGAGCTAGTAGTCCGGCACTAAAGGGAGGAGCTAGTAATCCGGTACTAAAGGATGGAGCTAGTAGTCCGGTACTAAAGGGTGGAGCTAGTAGTCCGGTACTTAAGTGTGGAGCTAGTAGTCCGGTACTAAAGGGTGGAGCTAGTAGTCCGGTACTAAAGTGTGGAGCTAGTAGTCCGGTGCTAAAGGGTGGAGCTAGTAGTCCGGTGCTAAAGGGTGGAGCTAGTAGTCCGGTGCTAAAGTGTGGAGCTAGTAGTCCACTACTAAAGGGTGGAGCTTGTAGTCCGGTTCTAAAGGGTGGAGCTTGTAGTCCGGTGCTAAAGGGTGGAGCTAGTAGTCCGGTCCTAAAGTGTGGAGCTAGTTGTCCGGTGCTAAAGGGTGGAGCTAGTAGTCCGGTCCTAAAGTGTGGAGCTAGTAGTCCACTACTAAAGGGTGGAGCTTGTAGTCTGGTTCTAAAGGGTGGAGCTAGTAGTCCGGTTCTAAAGGGTGGAGCTAGTAGTCCGGTTCTAAAGGGTGGAGCTAGTAGTCCGGTGCTAAAGGGTGGAGCTAGAAGTCCGGTGCTAAAGTGTGGAGCTAGTAGTCCACTACTAAAGGGTGGAGCTTGTAGTCTGGTACTTAAGTGTGGAGCTAGTAGTCCGGTACTAAAGGGTGGAGCTAGTAGTCCGGTACTAAAGGGTGGAGCTAGTAGTCTGGTACTTAAGTGTGGAGCTAGTAGTCCGGTACTAAAGGGTGGAGCTAGTAGTCCGGTACTAAAGTGTGGAGCTAGTAGTCCGGTACAAAAGGGTGGAGCTAGTAGTCCGGTACTAAAGGGTGGAGCTAGTAGTCGGCACTAAAGGGAGGAGCTAGTAATCCGGTACTAAAGGATGGAGCTAGTAGTCCGGTACTAAAGGGTGGAGCTAGTAGTCCGGTACTAAAGTGTGGAGCTAGTAGTCCGGTACAAAAGGGTGGAGCTAGTAGTCCGGCACTAAAGGGAGGAGCTAGTAATCCGGTACTAAAGGATGGAGCTAGTAGTCCGGTACTAAAGGGTGGAGCTAGTAGTCCGGTACTTAAGTGTGGAGCTAGTAGTCCGGTACTAAAGGGTGGAGCTAGTAGTCCGGTACTAAAGTGTGGAGCTAGTAGTCAGGTGCTAAAGGGTGGAGCTAGTAGTCCGGTGCTAAAGGGTGGAGCTAGTAGTCCGGTGCTAAAGTGTGGAGCTAGTAGTCCACTACTAAAGGGTGGAGCTTGTAGTCCGGTTCTAAAGGGTGGAGCTAGTAGTCCGGTGCTAAAGGGTGGAGCTAGTAGTCCGGTCCTAAAGTGTGGAGCTAGTAGTCCGGTGCTAAAGGGTGGAGCTAGTAGTCCGGTGCTAAAGTGTGGAGCTAGTAGTCCACTACTAAAGGGTGGAGCTTGTAGTCTGGTTCTAAAGGGTGGAGCTAGTAGTCCGGTTCTAAAGGGTGGAGCTAGTAGTCCGGTTCTAAAGGGTGGAGCTAGTAGTCCGGTGCTAAAGGGTGGAGCTAGAAGTCCGGTGCTAAAGTGTGGAGCTAGTAGTCCACTACTAAAGGGTGGAGCTTGTAGTCTGGTACTTAAGTGTGGAGCTAGTAGTCCGGTACTAAAGGGTGGAGCTAGTAGTCCGGTACTAAAGGGTGGAGCTAGTAGTCTGGTACTTAAGTGTGGAGCTAGTAGTCCGGTACTAAAGGGTGGAGCTAGTAGTCCGGTACTAAAGTGTGGAGCTAGTAGTCCGGTACAAAAGGGTGGAGCTAGTAGTCCGGTACTAAAGGGTGGAGCTAGTAGTCGGCACTAAAGGGAGGAGCTAGTAATCCGGTACTAAAGGATGGAGCTAGTAGTCCGGTACTAAAGGGTGGAGCTAGTAGTCCGGTACTAAAGTGTGGAGCTAGTAGTCCGGTACAAAAGGGTGGAGCTAGTAGTCCGGCACTAAAGGGAGGAGCTAGTAATCCGGTACTAAAGGATGGAGCTAGTAGTCCGGTACTAAAGGGTGGAGCTAGTAGTCCGGTACTTAAGTGTGGAGCTAGTAGTCCGGTACTAAAGGGTGGAGCTAGTAGTCCGGTACTAAAGTGTGGAGCTAGTAGTCAGGTGCTAAAGGGTGGAGCTAGTAGTCCGGTGCTAAAGGGTGGAGCTAGTAGTCCGGTGCTAAAGTGTGGAGCTAGTAGTCCACTACTAAAGGGTGGAGCTTGTAGTCCGGTTCTAAAGGGTGGAGCTAGTAGTCCGGTGCTAAAGGGTGGAGCTAGTAGTCCGGTCCTAAAGTGTGGAGCTAGTAGTCCGGTGCTAAAGGGTGGAGCTAGTAGTCCGGTGCTAAAGTGTGGAGCTAGTAGTCCACTACTAAAGGGTGGAGCTTGTAGTCTGGTTCTAAAGGGTGGAGCTAGTAGTCCGGTTCTAAAGGGTGGAGCTAGTAGTCCGGTTCTAAAGGGTGGAGCTAGTAGTCCGGTGCTAAAGGGTGGAGCTAGAAGTCCGGTGCTAAAGTGTGGAGCTAGTAGTCCACTACTAAAGGGTGGAGCTTGTAGTCTGGTACTTAAGTGTGGAGCTAGTAGTCCGGTACTAAAGGGTGGAGCTAGTAGTCCGGTACTAAAGGGTGGAGCTAGTAGTCTGGTACTTAAGTGTGGAACTAGTAGTCCGGTACTAAAGGGTGGAGCTAGTAGTCCGGTACTAAAGTGTGGAGCTAGTAGTCCGGTACAAAAGGGTGGAGCTAGTAGTCCGGTCCTAAAGGGTGGAGCTAGTAGTCCGGCACTAAAGGGAGGAGCTAGTAATCCGGTACTAAAGGATGGAGCTAGTAGTCCGGTACTAAAGGGTGGAGCTAGTAGTCCGGTACTAAAGTGTGGAGCTAGTAGTCCGGTACAAAAGGGTGGAGCTAGTAGTCCGGCACTAAAGGGAGGAGCTAGTAATCCGGTACTAAAGGATGGAGCTAGTAGTCCGGTACTAAAGTGTGGAGCTAGTAGTCCGGTACTAAAGGGTGGAGCTAGTAGTCCGGTACTAAAGGGTGGAGCTAGTAGTCCGGTACTAAAGGGTGGAGCTAGTAGTCCGGCACTAAAGGGAGGAGCTAGTAATCCGGTACTAAAGGATGGAGCTAGTAGTCCGGTACTAAAGGGTGGAGCTAGTAGTCCGGTACTAAAGTGTGGAGCTAGTAGTCCGGTACTAATGGGTGGAGCTAGTAGTCCGGTACTAAAGTGTGGAGCTAGTAGTCCGGTACTAAAGTGTGGAGCTAGTAGTCTGGTACTAAAGTGTGGAGGTAGTAATCCGGTACTAAAGGATGGAGCTAGTAGTCCGGTACTAAAGGGTGGAGCTAGTAGTCTGGTACTAAAGGGTGGAGCTAGTAGTCCGGTACTAAAGTGTGGAGCTAGTAGTCCGGTACTAAAGGGTGGAGCTAGTAGTCCGGTACTAAAGTGTGGAGCTAGTAGTCCGGTACTAAAGTGTGGAGCTAGTAGTCTGGTACTAAAGTGTGGAGGTAGTAATCCGGTACTAAAGGATGGAGCTAGTAGTCCGGTACTAAAGGGTGGAGCTAGTAGTCCGGCACTAAAGGATGGAGCTAGTAGTCCGGTACTAAAGGATGGAGCTAGTAGTCCGGTACTAAAGGGTGGAGCTAGTAGTCCAGTACTAAAGGGTGGAGCTAGTAGTCCGGTACTAAAGGGTGGAGCTAGTAGTCCAGTACTAGAGGGTGGAGCTAGTAGTCCGGTACTAAAGGGTGGAGCTAGTAGTCCGGTACTCCAGCACACTCAGACTACACTAGACTAGACTTTTTAAAAGACAAAAAAGGCTCAACCACCACCAATAATCACCACTCATTTGAACGTGTTCCTTCAACAACTGTCACTGTGTGTGTGTGTGTGTGTGTGTGTGTGTGTGTGTGTGTGTGTGTGTGTGTGTGTGTGTGTGTGCGGGTCGTACAGTGCGATGATGGTGGTCACAGGTCTCACTGCTGTGTACTGCAGAACTCCAAGCTTACATCTGAACAACAGAACCCTGATGACAGAGAGAGAAGTTCATCGTATTTAATTTCCTTTACGAGTGTGTGTGTGTGTGTGTGTGTGTGTGTGTATACTCACTCGCCCATGGCCCACGGCGGGCAGCAGCACAGAGGGGGCAGCAGGGCTCTCTCCTCCTGCACCTCCAGCACCAGCACCAGACTGGGATACTGGTTCTCCAGGAAGTTGAGCAGGAACATCAGGAAGTTGTAGATGACGTAGGCCTCGTAGCATTCTCGACATGTGTCCGCGTAGATCGCGATCTTGGGGTATTTTAGAGCGATCCACTGCAAGACACACAAAGCTAGTTGTATGGTACTAAAGGGTGGAGTTAGTAGTCTGGTACTAAAGGGTGATGCTAGTAGTCTGGTACTAAAGGGTGGAGCTAGTAGTCTGGTACTAAAGGGTGGAGCTAGTAGTCCGGTACTAAAAGTGTGGAGCTAGTAGTCCGGTACTAAAGGGTGGAGCTAGTAGTCTGGTACTAAAGTGTGGAGCTAGTAGTCCGGTACTAAAGGGTGGAGCTAGTAGTCCGGTACTAAAGGGTGGAGCTAGTAGTCCGGTACTAAAGTGTGGAGCTAGTAGTCCGGTCCTAAAGGGTGGAGCTAGTAGTCCGGTACTAAAGGGTAGAGCTAGTAGTCTGGTACTAAAGTGTGGAGCTAGTAGCCAGGTACTAAAGGGTGGAGCTAGTAGTCCACTACTAAAGGGTGGAGTTAGTAGTCCGGTACTAAAGTGTGGAGCTAGTAGTCAGGTACTAAAGGGTGAAGCTAGTAGTCCGGTACTAAAGGGTGGAGCTAGTAGTCCGGTACTAAAGTGTGGAGCTAGTAGTCCAGTACTAAAGGGTGGAGCTAGTAGTCCAGGTACTAAAGGGTGAAGCTAGTAGTCCGGTACTAAAGGGTGGAGCTAGTAGTCCGGTACTAAAGTGTGGAGCTAGTAGTCCAGTACTAAAGGGTGGAGCTAGTAGTCCAGTACTAAAGTGTGGAGCTAGTAGTCCAGTACTAAAGGGTGGAGCTAGTAGTCCAGTACTAAAGGGTGGAGCTAGTAGTAAAGTACTAAAGGGTGGAGCTAGTAGTACGGTACTAAAGGGTGGAGCTAGTAGTCCAGTACTAAAGGGTGGAGCTAGTAGTCCAGTACTAAAGGGTGGAGGCAGTAGTATGGTACTAAAGGGTGCAGCTAGTAGTCCGGTACTAAAGTGTGGAGCTAGTAGTACGGTACTAAAGGGTGGAGCTAGTAGTCTGGCACTAAAGGGTGAAGCTAGTAGTCCGGTACTAAAGGGTGGAGCTAGTAGTCCGGTACTAAAGGGTGGAGCTAGTAGTCCAGTACTAAAGGGTGGAGTTAGTAGTCCAGTACTAAAGGGTGGAGCTAGTAGTCCAGTACTAAAGGGTGGATCTAGTAGTCCAGTACTAAAGGGTGGAGCTAGTAGTCCGGTACTAAAGGGTGGAGCTATTAGTCCAGTACTAAAGGGTGGAGCTAGTAGTCCAGTACTAAAGGGTGGAGCTAGTAGTCCAGTACTAAAGGGTGGAGCTAGTAGTCCGGAACTAAAGGGTGGAGCTAGTAGTCCACTACTAAAGGGTGGAGCTAGTAGTCCGGTACTAAAGGGTGGAGCTAGTAGTCCGGCACTAAAGGGTGGAGCTATTAGTCCGGTACTTAAGTGTGGAGCTAGTAGTCTGGTACTAAAGGGTGGAGCTGGTAGTCCGGCACTAAAGGGTGGAGCGTACTTAAGTGTGGAGCTAGTAGTCCGGTACTAAAGGGTGGAGCTAGTAGTCCGGCACTAAAGGGTGGAGCTAGTAGTCCGGCACTAAAGGGTGGAGCTAGTAGTCCGGCACTAAAGGGTGGAGCTAGTAGTCCGGTACTAAAGGGTGGAGCTAGTAGTCCGGCACTAAAGGGTGGAGCTAGTAGTCCGGCACTAAAGGGTGGAGCTAGTAGTCCGGCACTAAAGGGTGGAGCTAGTAGTCCGGTACTAAAGGGTGGAGCTAGTAGTCCGGCACTAAAGGGTGGAGCTAGTAGTCCGGCACTAAAGGGTGGAGCTAGTAGTCCGGCACTAAAGGGTGGAGCTAGTAGTCCGGCACTAAAGGGTGGAGCTAGTAGTCCGGTACTAAAGGGT
>JARQWZ010005941.1:15000-20000 GCA_033150135.1 Gobio occitaniae | reverse complement strand
CCACACGCACAGCGGCAGCGCCACCGCAAGCGCCAGCGCGAACAGCAGCGCGACCAGCGGCCGAATCCAGCGCCGCCAGCGCCCGCAGCAGCCCGGCATCTTCCCCCGACACACACCGACCCGCCGCTACACCGCGTCCGGCATCAGTGATGCGGTCACACCGTCGAGCTCGAGCGGAGGAGGCTGGTCAACAAACAGGGCGTGATTCCCACACGAGCCAAATCCTACTATTGAGAAGGCGTAGCTCATGAATATTAAACAGGAGATGCTGACGTTGCTTGGTAACCATGAGCAAATGCAGGGCTGACGTCACTTGATCTAATTAATATTCATAAGCCAAGGCTCCCACAGGATGAAAAGCGGTCAGTTAGCTCGACTGGTCAGACGTCAAAATATAATTAAAGGGGTGGTAAAACACATTGTTTTGAAGGCTTGATTGTGTTTGTGGGGTGCACTGTAACATGTGTTAATGCTTCGTTTTTAAAAAAAAAATCATTATTTTTCATATATTTGACCTTTATTCTACACTGCTCTGTCCCTCCTTGTAAAACGGTCTGATGCTTTCCGGGTTGTATGAAGCCAGTCCCTCAAAAATACGCAGTGGGCTCTGATTGGTTAGCTGGCCCAGTGTGTTGTGATTCGCTAACCGCCTGGTGCACGTTTGTCGGAAACGTCACGCCCCTTACCTTACCGGTAGACTGTGCTTTGGTCAGTATTAGAAACGATGGCGTCAATAAAACCACAGCAATCTGAGCCCGAATCAGACCCAGAACATTTGAGTGAAGATGATCGAGCAGAACCTGTTCAGTCCTCAAGAGTAAAGACTGCGGATCTATAGTGATCGCTACTGAATGGCACTGTTACTTTTGTATTTTTAGAACGATTATAGCCAAATATCTGTCGCAAGAACTATTAACCCAAAACACTAAACACTGGCTTTTCTATAGTAGCCAAATCACACACAGAACCATGTTTAGCATGCCTGTAGATAAATAATACATAAAAAGCTCTAATCAAAGAATCATTTACACTAATGCCAAGTTCGCTGTTGAGATTTTAACGTTAGTGTTTGTAACGTTAGGTGTTCGTCGGATAACGTTAAGTATGAATGAGCATTTAACAGACTGGTTTGCAGAACAGCGTTGTCATCTGTTTACTTCCTTGCTACAACCTATTACAGGAAAACACATCGATGAAAAATAAATCAGACTTACAGGTTGTGGCCCGTAAACAGCTTCTGTTTGTAAATCCAGCTTTCAGGTCAAGCCGTTGTGCATATCCTGTATTGAACTCGCGAACATTGTGAAAGTTTCCCTCCGTGAGATGTGCTGCGGGAGCCCCGCACGCGCCTGTTCCCTTCTGTCTCATACACACGTGCATATAACATGTTGTATGTTAAACGCTCTGCAACGCACCCCCGTCCCTATGAAGGCTGAACAAAGCAAGTACCCCAGACCTGCAATCCGGATGAAAATAACAGCGTTTCCTCGGCATCGCGGCAACAACACTCCAGCCTAACTATACCACAACAGCGCACAAAATGGCGCCCCCGCCCCCCCTATTTAATATTCTCGGAGGAGGGGTTTATGTAAATATTGAGCCTGTTGATGTCACCAACCCTGGAGGAATGTGTGTAGTCGCCTACTGGCCGTTTGCTGTAGTTCTTAGAAATGGATTTCTTTAAAAGCAAATATCTCCCTTTGCTTTAAACTTTGAACGTTGTAACTTTGCAGATGTTGTTTATGCTAAAGCAGCAACATTACACGCTAGCTTAAGTTAGAATAGTGAAATCGTGGTTTACCACCCCTTTAACATTCACAAGCCTTCGCTGTAGTAGGATTCGTTAATTTGCTTATACGCTCTATTTTAGTCACAAAACAGATTAGTTAATACATTATATCTGATAAAATATGATGAATGAAAAAAAAAAAAACGAAATACATGTACATGATTTATTAATAAACAAAAGTTTACTGTACTTTTCCTACTGAAAACACAAACCTGTGGCTTAGATTCTTTCGGATTAAACAATGTCAGCTGTTTAATGAACCTCTTAATTCTGACCGAAACAATTTCCTGAGGGAAAAGTTTCCCGTTTTCCCACTTAAATGGCAAGTCAATTCTGTGGGAATGAACCCATAATCCTGCCTCTGAAGCCGAGAGATTCACAACCAACAGACCACACACTGTGACGCTGATAAACAAACATCAAATATTTATTTACATGTAAAACATAAAGTACATTTTCATTTTAATGGCTTGTTTTCAGAACTACTGTCTGATCCAAAACAACATTAGCCAACATCAACCCATGTGGAAAAGTAGAGTACATGTATGAGATTTAATTTTACTAAATTTTACTGTTTCTAATAGATAGCTTCACTTAGGGTCTGTAATTGAGAAGTCGACTGTGTTAAACCACTAACCACTTCTAAATAAGAAGGGCACCTGAAACCATGCGCCGTCTCGTTCCCTTCTCAGGGACCCATGGTTACAGTCGTAAACTAGACGTTCCCTTTCGAGGGACAATAGAGGCTATTGTTCACTTAGGTCTATTTTTTAAAGGCTATTGTTCACTTAGGTCTATTTTTATCACCACAAGAATTATCAGAGTACTCGATTAATCAACAAAATAATCGGCCAATTACCAAAATAATCCTTAGTGACAGCCATAAACCATTTCATAGGGCTCTTTTGTAAAATAATAATTATAATAATAGTGCTGTCAATCGATTAATCGCGATTAATCGCATCCAAAATAAAAGTTTGCGTTTACATAATGTGTGTGTACTGTGTATAATTATTATGTGTATATAAATACACAGCACACACATATATATTATGTAAACACAAACTTTTATTCTGGATGCGATTAATCGTGATTAATCGATTTGACAACACTAGTTTATATGTATATTACATTATGTATTATAACAAAACCATACGATTACTTGCTGTTGACTCTCTATTTGAACCTATTATTATTATTATTCCCTAATTGTTTTTATATTTTCATATATTTTAAGTAATTTTAAAGGCTATTGTTCACTTAGGTCTATTTTTTAAAGGCTATTGTTAACTTAGGTCTATTTTTATCACCACAAGAATTATCTGAGTACTCGATTAATCGACAAAATAATCGCCCGATTACCAAAATAATCCTTAATGATAGCCATAAACCATTTCATAGGGCTTTTTTGTAAAATAATAATTATAATAATAGTGCTGTCAATCGATTAATCGCATCCAAAATAAAAGTTTGTGTTTACATAATATGTGTGTGTACTGTGTATAATTATTATGTATATATTAATACACAGCACACACATATATTATGTAAACACAAACTTTTATTCTGGATGCCATTAATCGTGATTAATCGATTTGACAACACTAGTTTATATGTATATTACATTATGTATTATAACAAAACCATACGATTACTTGCTGTTGACTCTCTATTTGAACCTATTATTTTTATTATTCCCTCATTGTTTTTATATTTTCATATATTTTAAGTCATTTTAAAGGCTATTGTTCACTTAAGTCTATTTTTTATCACCACAAAAAGTATCCGAGTACTCTATAATAATAGCATTGTCAAGCGATGAATCACGATTAATCGCATCCAAAGTAAAAGTATAATTGTTATGTATATTTGAATACTCACTTCATGTATACCTTTAAGAAATATTTGCATGAATATGATGTACATATATATATATATATATATACACACACACCTAAACACTATGAACACTATGAGCAGTACGCACCTTGCACAACTTTGCTCCCAGTAATCTAAGTGACGTTAGGAATGGCCCTGAAGCTGCCATTCATAGTGTTCAGTCATGTGACTGTCGCGGAACCTTGGAGGGCAAAACCGCCATAGAACTGCAGCACAAGCCTGTCAAATTTCCATTTTAAAACAAAAATATGTGAACAAAATGCACGTTTTGGGAACTTATGATCCATATACAGCTCCTGTCGCATTGCTTCAGTCACTACGTTTTTAAAACGCAAAAACATTATAGGTGAGTTGCACCAATAAGGTTTCAATTAAGCAAAGTTTAACGCTAATCTAGGATTTGTTGATCTGGGTTTTATTTTAATTCGAGTTGTCGCACCACTTCACTTTAAACACAGATTAATTACGCAGTAAACCCGTTCTAGAGCTGATCGAGCTGCAGACGGAGGGGGAACTGACTGTAGTACTAAAACAGTGATATTAAAACATCACATCCTTTTTGATGATGCGTATATACAGGCGATCAGATAAGCCCAGAATATGAACGCAACGCAGGAAAAACACTTTGTGTTGCATTAATATTCTGTGTTCATCTGCTCGCCTGTATAAAGTATGCATCATCAATAAGGTGTATATTGAATTTTTAATATCACTCTCTATATATATATGATTGTTTAGTTTGTCTCACGTCCCATTAAATTACATGGAGAGGGAGGGGTTTATGAGCTATACTGGGACCGGCCACCTGGGGGCGATCGAGGCACTTTGGCTTCACCTTTCAGGACTCGTGTGGCACACTTGGGCTGAATCCGAAATCGTCCCCTAAACCCTCATTCATCATTCCCAATGATAGTCCACTAATACAGTTCACTTGAAGGAGTGCATAAAAACGAGTGAGTGAAGCCGGGCAGCCGTTGTGTGTACATCAGTACGCTCATTATTGCGGTGCATTGTGGGATTGAATGAGTGCACTCAATAATGTCCACTATGGTTTCGGACACCACTACAGATAGCTGTCCCCTCAAATAATGCCCTATTTGAGGGTATAGGGGGCGATTTCGGATCCAGCCCTGGTTCACACCAAGAACGAGAACGAAGATAACTATTTTAGCCTCAACACCAACGGACGAAACAATTCAGTTTATTATATACATTGCGATATGTTATTTCCTTTATTAATGTGAGTGGATTCTGATTAGTAGTGATAGGAGATGTCGTAGTGATTCGAAACTCTGAATCGATCGAACCAACT
>JARQWZ010005941.1:5000-10000 GCA_033150135.1 Gobio occitaniae | reverse complement strand
TGTGTGTGTGTGTGTGTGTGAGAGAGAGAGAGAGAGAGAGAGAGAGGGAGAGTGTGTGTGTGTGTGTGTGTGTGTGTTTGTGTGTGTGTGAGAGAGTGTGTGTGTGTGTGTGTGTGTGTGAGAGAGAGAGTGTGTGTGTGTGTGTGTGTGTGTGTGTGTGTGTTAGTGTGAGAGATTGTGTGTGTATGTGTTAGTGTGAGAGAGTGTGTGTGTATGTGTGGTAGTGTGAGAGTGTGTGTGAGAGTGAGTCTGAGTGTATGTGTGTGTGTGTGTGTGTGTGTGTGTGTTAATGTGAGAGAGTGTGTGTGTGTGTGTGTGTGTGTGTGTGTGTGTGTGTGTGTGTGTGTGTGTGTGTGTGTGTGTGTGTGTGTGTGTGTGTGTGTGTGATGGGTAGGTTTAGGGGCAGTGTAAGGGGATAGAAAATACGGTTTGTACGGTATAAAAACCATTACGCCTATGGAATGTCCTCACATTTCACAAAAACAAACATGTGTGTGTGTGTGTGTGTGTGTGTGTGTGTGTGTGTGTGTGTGTGTGTGTGTGTGTGTGTGTTGTGTTTGTGTGTGAGAGTGTGTGTGTGTGCATGCGTGTGCGTGCGTGAGTGAGTGTGTGTTTGCGTGCGCGCGTGTGCGCGCGCGTGTGAGTGTGTGTGTTACCTGTCCACACTGAGCGCGCACAGATTGAGGACGGTGATTCCGACTGAGGCTTTCTGCAGGAACGGCATGAGTTTGCAGAGGAACAGGCCGAGCTCAGTGTCGTCAAAGGGCCAGCGCATCGCCAGCAGCTGCAGGACAAGAGACCTTTATCTCTGTGTGTGTGTGTGTGTGTGTGTGTGTGTGTGTGTGTGTGTGTGTGTGTGTGTGTGTGTGTGTGTGTGTGTGTGTGTGATGAGTGTTACTCTGATAACGGTCTCAAAATAAATCTGTCTGACCTTCTGCTGCCAGATCAGCACAAACTAGAACTAAAACTGTGTGTGTGTGTGTGTGTGTGTGTGTGTGTGTGTGTGTGTGTTACCTTGTAGACGTTGATGGGTATGTCTATGGCGATGTATATGAGGTCCCCGAGGGCCAGGCTGGCGATCAGCGCGTTGGGGCCGTTCCTCATGCTCTTGTTGAGGTAGATGATCCGCAGGAGCGTGGCGTTCCCCACCATCCCCACGCCGAAGATCAGGCACGACAGGGCCGTGTTGACGTACTTGAACAAGCCCTCGATGTTCGTCCTCCGCAGGCACGCCGGCGGCAGCGACAGCGGGCGCGCGCGCACCGACCCGTTCCCCGCGAGACCCCGCGCGCCGGGGCGGACCGCTCTGTGGCCAGGGGTCGCGGGGTTGGACCCCGGGGGGACATGGACGGCCGCCGGGACATCAGAGAGCTCGAAGCTGTTGGATGAGTTTGATTGACAGGTTCCACGCCCAATCAGCAGGCAGGATGCGGCCGTCATTAGCAGCGTGACCCGGAGGATCTCGGGGGGCCACATTGTGGATCAAAGACTCCTTTTGTCAATAGATTCGGGGGTCAGTGTCTCCACGGGACAGAAACAAAGACAAACTGTTCTGGGACAAGACATTAAACCAGGATCAGTTCATGAGACTCAAACCATTGAACAACAGACGCATGTTTACAGAGAAATTACTCGAATATTATTATTATTAACGTCAAGAAATGGCCCGTAACTTAAAAGTAGGGCTGTCAAAAGATTAATCGCGATTAATCGCATCCAAAATAAAAGTTTGTGTTTACATAATATATGTGTGTGTACTCTGTTAATTATTATTTATATATAAATACACACACATTCATGTATATATTTAAGAAATATTTGCATGTATATACTGTATATATATTTATATAATCTATAATATATATAAATATAAATGTTTTATATATAAAAATTATATATTTTTTCTTAAATATATACATGCTTGTGTGTGTATTCATATATAAATAATAATTAACAGAGTACACACACATATATTATGTAAACACAAACTTTTATTTTGGATACAATTAATCGCGATTAATCTTTTGACATCCCTACTTAAAAGTGATGGTTCACAGTGTGATCTGACAGTTAAAGTCTAATGCACGTGTGTGTATGGACTCTTCAAAGCGTCTCACACACACACACTGCTCACACACATCAGACCAGCGAATCCCCTTTCAGACAGCAGATCATGTGATCATGCTCAGACGCTTTGAGATTTCTTCAAAACTTATATTAATAATCGTTATTTGTGCTGCTTTAAATGTTCAGTTTAGTCTCAAATGTCACTTTTCAAGTTGACTAAACGTAAAGTTTTAAGGCAGCACACACACTCACTTTTACAAGTTGAAACTACTTATTTTCACAATGTAGTTTTTGTTCATATTTTGCATTAGAATTTCTTTCTGCCTGGACTTTAATTATTGGTAAAGTTTTAGTAATTTTTTTGTATTTTTTGTCATTTTTATTAGTTTAGCTGTTTTTAAATATGTCTATATAGTTTTGTTTATCTATATTTATTAATTTTATTATTATAGTTTTTGTTCATATTTTGAATTAGAGTCTGTTTACACTTTAATTATTCTTAAAGTTTTAGTAATTTTGTTGTATTTTAGTAATTTGTATTAGTTTTAGCTGTTTTTAAATATGTTTATATAATTCTATTTTTCCATATTTATTAGTTTTACTAGTTTCTGTTCATATTTTGCATTAGATTTTCTTTCTGTTTTTACTTTAATTTAGTTAAAGTTTTAGTAATTTGTTGTATTTTTGACAGTTTTATTAGTTTTTGCTGTTTTAAATATGACTATATAGTTTATATTTTTGTATATTTATTAGTTTTATTATTATAGTTTTTGTTCATATTTTGAATTAGATTCTGTTTTTACTTTAATTATTGTTAAAGTTTTAGTCATTTTGTTGTGTTTTTGTCATTTTTATTAGTTTTTGCTGTTTTAAATATGTCTATATAGTTTTTTATTTTTTCTATACAGGGAGTGCAGAATTATTAGGCACGTTGATTTTCTTATCATATTTTTTTTCCAGGCACATTTGACCAATTCCAAACCACAGTAATCCTAATAACTACTATTGATTTAGTATTTAATAATGTATAAGTGATATATAATTGTTCATGAAGGCTGGAAATGAAAATCACCTTATATTCAGGTGTGCAGAATTATTAGGCACGTTTTCTTTTACAGATAAATTGAGCCAAAAAAGAGATTTAACTCAGACTGAAAAGTCAAAAAGTATTAAATGCCCATGAGAAGGATGCAATACTAATGCAATACTAGACATTGCAGTTAAGGCATGACCATTGGACAGTGAATTGCTCGTTGGGTCAGCAGGGTCAGACAAAAACAGGTGGTGAAGAAAAGACACCTGTTAACTGCAAAAGAATGAAGAATTAAGGTGAAGAATTAAGGGTGAAACCATCAGGAACCCTTTAGTCTCCAGCGCCACCATTTTCCAAAGCTGCAACCTACCTGGAGTCTCCAGAAGTGCAAGGTGTCAGGATCTCAGAGACTTCAGTTAGGTAAAGAATCCTAAAAAATGACCCCCACTAGATAAGAATCACAAGCTGAAGTGTTGTAAAATACATGAAGAAGGTTTTTTTATAGGCTTTATGGACAGATAGGTTGAGAGTGACTCTTGAAGGACCAGCACCACATCCTCTAGTACCACTGTTTGAAGAATTCATCTTCCAGAATCTGGCAGTACGTTTTGGGAGTTCATTTTTACTCCATCTCTGCAAAACGGACTTCAGGATGGACTAAATGAACTCCAAAACGTACTGCCAGATTCTGGAAGATGAATTCTTCAAACAGTGGTACTAGAGGATGTGGTGCTGGTCCTTCAAGAGTCATTCTCAACCTATAAAACCTATAAAGCCTATAAAAAAGCAGGATTCATGTATTTTACAACACTTCAGCTTATGATTCTTATTTAGTGGGGGTCATTTTTTAGGATTCTTTACCTAACTGAAGTCTCTGAGATCCTGGACACCTTGCACTTCTGAGACTCCAGGTAGGTTGCAGCTTTGGAAATGGTGGCGCTGGAGACTAAAGGGTTCCTGATGGTTTCACCCTTAATTCTTCACCTTAATTCTTCATTCTTTTGCAGTTAACAGGTGTCTTTTCTTCGCCACCTGTTTTTGTCAGATCCTGCTGACCCAACGAGCATTTCACTGTCCAATGGTCATGCCTTAACTGCAATGTCTAGTATTGCATTAGTATTGCATCCTTCTCATGGGCATTTAATACTTTTTGACTTTTCAGTCTGAGTTAAATCTCTTTTTTGGCTCAATTTATCTGTAAAAGAAAACGTGCCTAATAATTCTGCACACCTGAATATAAGGTGATTTTCATTTCCAGCCTTCATGAACAATTATATATCACTTATACATTATTAAATACTAAATCAATAGTAGTTATTAGGATTACTGTGGTTTGGAATTGGTCAAATGTGCCTGGAAAAAAAATATGATAAGAAAATCAACGTGCCTAATAATTCTGCACTCCCTGTATTTATTAGTTTATAGTTTTTGTTCATATTTTGAATTAGAATTAATTTCTATATTTTCTGTTTTCACTTTAATTATTGTTAAAGTTTTAGTCATTTTGTTGTATTATTGTCATTTTAGTAGTTTTTGCTGTATTTCACTTTTTTTTAAATGTAGTTTCAACTTGTAAAAGTGTTTGTGCTGCTTTAAAATCTTAAGTTTAGTCTCCTCAGATATCCAAAGTGTCACTAGTAAAACTTCACATTTTAAAGCAGCACAATTTTTATGTGGAAACAACCATTTTTTGTTTACAAAGATACAATAGTTTTTATTTTTCTATAGGCTATTTATTAGTTTATAGTTTTTGTTCATATTTTGAGTTAGATTTTATTTCTAAATTTTCTGTTTCCACTTAAATGTTTGTTAAAGTTTTAGTAATTTTGTTGTATTTTTGTCAGTTTTATTTTGTATTGTTTTTAAATATGACTATATCGTTTATATTTTTGTATATTTA
>JARQWZ010005940.1:0-63968 GCA_033150135.1 Gobio occitaniae | reverse complement strand
AAAAGTGTGTGTGTCTCTCAAAAAATAAGAAAAAAATGGCGAATCAACAATTCAGACAGTGTGTTACTCCCTGCCCTCGTTTCATCACGGGTGGGGATACACACTTGCTCTGTGTAATGTGTTTGGGACCGGAGCATGCACAGTCAGCTCTCGAGGGGGCTGGCTGCGAGCATTGCGAAAAGTTATCAATGAGAACTCTCCGGTCCCGCCGTTCGCTCTTTGAGGAGGGCGCTTCGGCTCGCGTTCCCCAGGGTGCAGGTCCCGTTGCTGCTGAGGCACAGCGAAGGCTTTCATCTTGGGGTTCGCAAATGGATCTGACGGCGGGGTTAGAGACGGGTGATCCCCTTTCTCTGCCTTTACCCGTCAGACCCGACGCTTCAGTTGCCGAGTTAGAAGCACGCTCTGCGGTTTCTTCTGCTCGCGCTGAAGCGCAGGTGCAGCAACACTCCAGTTCTGAGGAAGTGGATGTTGTAAGCCTGGATTATTTAGATGAGGTTTCGCCGCCTCAGTCACACGCTCAAGAGGAGCTTTTGGAGGTTGTGACTCGCGCTGTTGCCAGGTTGCAAATAGACTGGCCAGCCGAGACTCACGAAGCGCATCAGCCTAGTAAATTAGATGAACGCTTCCTTCCATCTAGATCACAACCTCCAAAGCGGGGCTTGCCTTTTTTTCCTGATCTCCACACCGAGGTGTCGAAATCATGGAAAAAACCGGCATCATTCAGACCATTCAACCCCAATACAGCTGCTTTATTCAAACATAGTGGGGTTGAAACAGCATGGTTACGCGGCGATGCCGCGGGTAGAAGAGACGCTCGCGAGCTATCTCTCTCCCGAGTCGTCATCGTCGTTAAAAGCCCCGCAGCTGCCCACTAAGCCCGTTAGAACAACATCAGCTTTAGTGGGTAGGGCTTACTCGGCAGCAGGTCAGGCAGCCGCATGTCTCCACACGATGGCGGTGTTGCAAGCTTATCAAGCTGACCTGCTGAAAGACATTGATGATGAATGTGAAGAAGTGGGGAGGGAAACGATAGCTGAGATTAGGAGAGCTGCTGATTTGTCTCTTCGGGCCACCAAGGAGACGGCTAGATCCATCGGCCGTTCTATGGCAGCCCTGGTGGCCACGGAGAGACATCTCTGGCTAAATCTTTCAGAAATAAAAGATAGAGATAAAAAGTTCCTTCTTGACTCTCCTATCTCCCCTGCTGGCCTCTTCGGCGACTCAGTCAACACAGTCGTCGAAAGGTTTCAAGAGTCTAAAAAGCAGGCGGCTGCGTTTCAAAAATTTCTCCCCCGCAAATCTCATGTCTTTGGGGCTGCTGGGCGGGAGCAGCCCCAACCGAGTACGTCCTCCTCTCACAGAGCGCAACAGCGAGAGAGTGTTGCTACCCGCGCTCCCCCACAGAGAGACTGGGGGCGGGGTCAGCACTCTCAGCCGAGGTCTTCCCGAGGTAGAGCAGATCTGAGGACTGTTATTATCTCTAGGAAGGCCTCGGGGAAGGCCTCTCTAGGAAGGCCTCGGCGCCAGAGGCGTCAGACTTCGGATGGCAGTCCCCTCCGGGGGGAAGCGGTGTGTCGAGGCACCCGTCTCCTCTCGGTGCCATCAGGGGCCGTTCTGCCAACCCTGCCACCTCGGGTGCTTCAGGGCGCAGCGGTCCTCAGCGAGCGCAAATCTCCACGTCAGCCCGGAAACGTAGCGGCGCGGGGATGCTCGCTCCCTCCAAGGAGGGTCAAAAGTGGGTCAGTGCGGTTGCTTCCAGCCGGCACGCCGTTTCAGGACACGGGCTGCTCACACTTCAAAATCCAGAGGCCAGCCCCGAGGGGCTGGTTCCCTTAGTAGATTTTCTGGCAGCGTGGAAACTTCTGCCAAATATCTCAGATTGGGTCCTGCGCACAATAGAAAATGGGTACAGAATACAATTCGGGTCACACCCGCCCATGTTCAACGGGGTATTATCCACAGTGGTAAACCCCGAGCAGGCTCTGGTAATGGAGCAAGAGGTACAGACTCTTCTGCAAAAAGAGGCTATAGAGCGGGTCCCTCCCCACTGCAGAGAGTCAGGTTTTACAGCCGGTACTTCATAGTTCCGAAGAAGGATGGAGGACTGCGTCCTATTCTAGATCTGCGCCAGCTAAATCGGGCAGTAAAGAAACTAAAGTTCAAAATGCTCACGCTAAAACAGATCATGTGTCACATCAGGTCCGAGGACTGGTGTGTCACAATAGACCTGAAAGACGCATACTTTCACGTCTCCATCCTTCCTCAACACAGGAAGTTCCTCAGGTTTGCTTTCGGGGGCGAAGCATTCCAATATCGGGTACTTCCATTCGGCCTAGCATTATCACCCCGCACCTTCACAAAATGCGTGGATGCAGCTTTGGCTCCGCTGAGACTCCAGGGCATCCGCGTATTGAATTACATAGACGACTGGCTGATCTTAGCAGAGTCGGAACATCTAGCGGCTCAGCATCGAGATGCTGTGATCGCTCACATGAAGAGGCTGGGGTTAAGGCTAAACACAAAGAAAAGCATGTTATCTCCACAGCAGAACGTCACTTTTCTGGGTGTGCTATGGGATACGAAAACCATGAGGGCTCGGCTGACGCCCGCTCGGGTGAATTCGATTCTACAAGCCGTATCCAAGATAAAGCTAGGCCAGTCACTCACTGTGAAGCATTTTCAAAGACTTCTGGGTCTGATGGCAGCAGCGTCCAACGTGATACCTTTTGGCCTGCTGTACATGAGGCCCTTACAGTGGTGGCTCAAGACCAAGGGATTCTCCCCGAGGGGAAATCCTTTTCGCATGATCAAGGTCACGCGGCGGTGCCTACGTGCCTTAGTCATGTGGAAGGATCCTTGGTTCCTGTCCCAGGGTCCGGTGCTGGGGGCTCCTTGTCGTCGCTTAACGCTAACGACGGATGCATCCCTCACCGGCTGGGGGGCGACCATGAGTGGTCGCTCAGCCCAGGGTCTGTGGAGCGACCAGCAGCTCTCCTGGCACATAAACCAGTTAGAGCTGATGGCAGTGTTCCTGGCACTCAGGCACTTTCTCCCAGACCTGAGGGGCCATCATGTGATGGTTCGCACGGACAACACATCGGTGGTCTCATACATAAATCGCCAGGGGGGGTTACGCTCGCGCCGGCTATGGAAGCTGGCACATCGAGTCCTAGTTTGGGCCCAGGGCAAGATGCTATCGGTCCGAGCAGTGTACATCCCGGGGTACCTGAATACGACGGCAGACTCCCTGTCGAGGCAGGGAGTGGTGCCGGGGAGTTGGAGACTCCACCCCGAGGTGGTGGAGCTCATATGGAACCGGTTTGGTCAGGCTCAGGTGGATCTGTTTGCGTCTCAAGAGACA
Source organism: Gobio occitaniae (assembly GCA_033150135.1). Classification (NCBI taxonomy): domain Eukaryota; kingdom Metazoa; phylum Chordata; class Actinopteri; order Cypriniformes; family Gobionidae; genus Gobio; species Gobio occitaniae. Next base: position 60,607 of record JARQWZ010005940.1, on the reverse strand, counting down.
ACGCACTGTCCCCTATTTTACTCCCTCACACATCCAGCCCCGCTGGGGTTGGATGCCATGGTGCAGACGTGGCCGAGGCTGCGTCTGTACGCCTTTCCCCCTCTGGCATTAATACCAGGAGTGCTGGAGAGAGTACGCCGGAACGGGATTCGTCTGCTGCTAATAGCCCCGTTTTGGCCGACACAAGTTTGGTTGTCAGACATTATATCTCTCCTCGAAGGTCCCCCGTGGGAGATTCCGAACAGGAGGGACCTTCTCTCCCAGGCGTCGGGGGCAATCCTGCACCCGAGGCCGGAGTTGTGGAAACTGTGGGCTTGGCCCCTGAGGGGGCCCAGCTCGTAGACTCAGGTCTTTCTGCTGAGGTAGTTCAGACCATGTTGCACTCCAGAGCCCCCTCCACGAGGAGGCTGTATGCCCTTAAATGGAGAGTCTTTGTAGCTTGGTGTTCTAACCATTCTCTAAACCCAGTCAACTGCCAAGTCAACTCAGTACTGGATTTTCTACAAGAAAAGTTCGCTTCAGGGTTATCCCCTTCCACCTTAAAGGTATACGTGACGGCAATATCGGCCTATCACGTCCATCTGGATGGTACATCGGTGGGGAAACACCCATGGGTTATTCGCTTCCTTCGTGGTACTCTGAGGCTAAGGCCTGCGGCACGCTCAAGGGTGCCGACCTGGGATCTGGCTGTGGTGCTGGAAGGTCTAGCTTTGGCCCCATTTGAGCCTATTGAGGAGGTGCCAGAGAAGTTCCTCACGTTAAAAACTGTGTTTCTCTTGGCTATTTCCTCTCTAAAGAGAGTGGGGGATTTGCAAGCACTATCTGTTTCCCCCTCCTGTCTTGAGTTTGCGCCAGGAATGGTGAAAGCTTTTTTATATCCAAAAGAAGGATATGTCCCGAAAGTTCCTACGAACGTGGCGGGTCCTATAATGCTGCAGGCCTTCTCTCCGCCTCCCTTTGAGAATCCAGACCAGGAGAAGTTAAATCTGCTCTGCCCAGTAAGGGCACTAGATGCTTATGTCCACAGAGCTGCCCTGTGGAGGAAATCTGAACAACTGTTCGTCTGTTTCGGGTCCCCAAACAAAGGGAAACCTGCATCTAAGCAGACATTAAGCAAGTGGATAGTCGAGGCTATCTCACTCGCATATGAGTCGGCCGGCCAACCTTCACCACTAAAGGTCCGAGCCCACTCTACTAGGAGTATGGCGGCCTCTTTGGCTCTTCTGTCAGGAGTCTCCCTGCAGGAGGTATGTGATGCGGCAGGGTGGTCCTCTCCGCACACTTTTGTGAGGTTTTACAACCTTGATGTAGCCTCTACTCCAGGTTCTCGGGTGCTTGTAGCTTAATGTGCGCTATAAATTTCACATGTACAGGCATTTGAGAGTTATGGCGGCGTTGGTATTGTGTTCCCGCAGCGCTTGACGCAGCGCGAGTTCCCTTGAAAGGGAACGTCTCAGGTTACGTATGTAACCATGGTTCCCTGAGAGGGAACGAGACGCTGCGTCGCTTAGCCATACTCCCGGCACGCCTGTGACCGACTTGTTCGACTTTTTCAGAAGCTGACATTGTCTGGTTCAGGGCTGCTTTATAGCCTCCTGGTCTATGACGTCACCCGCCTACGAAGTCCAGCCACACCATTGGACTGATTTTACGAGTGCTTCATGACGCATCACGCAGGGGCGTTCCCGCAGCGCTTGACGCAGCGTCTCGTTCCCTCTCAGGGAACCATGGTTACATACGTAACCTGAGACAACTTCTGTACAGCCATAATATGTATATATAAAAAAAAAAAAAAAAAAAAAATTTAACCTTTTGTAGACCTTTTAGCTACTTCTTGGAACCAGAAGGAAAGTCAATGAGTGACTTTTTAACCTTTGGTAAAAAAAAATGGTTCAGTAGGTCAAATATGGACTTCTGTACAGCCATAATATGTATAAAAAAAATAAATAAAAAAAAAACATTTAACCTTTTGTAGACCTTTTAGCTACTTATTGGAACCAGAAGGAAAGTCAATGAGTGACTTTTTGACCTTTGGGACAAACATTTGTTCAGTAGGTCAAATATGGACTTTGTACAGCCATAATATGTAAAAAAAAATATATATATATATATATTTTTTTTTTTTCCTTTTGTATACCTTTTAGCTACTTATTGGTACCAGGAGGAAAGTCAATGAGTGACTTTTTGACCTTTGGGAAAAACATTTATTCAGTAGGTCAAATATGGACTTCTGTACAGCCATAATATGTCAAACATTTTTGTGGGAATGTTGGCTAGTAAAGGGAATAAGAACGGAAGTCAATGAGTATGTATAGTAAATTAGTGTTTAAGGACTCTTAGGCCTAAAACATGTTCTTTCAGTCAAATATGGACTTCTGTACAGCCAAAACATGTATTAAAAATATGTGGACCTTTTAACTACTAATTGGAATCAGAATGGAAGTCAATGAGTATGTATAGTGAAATAGTGTGTATGGACTTTTAGTGCAAAAACATGTTCAGCAGGTCAAATATGGACTTCTTGTACAGCCATAATATTTAAAAAAAAAATAAAAAAAAATAAAAAAAATAAAGAAAAATCCAAACCTTTTTTAGACCTGTAAGCTACTTATTGGAATCGAAAGGAAAGTCAATGAGTGACTTTTTGACCTTTGGGATAAAAATTTGTTCAGTAGGTCAAATATGGACTTCTTGTACAGCCATATGTCAAACGTTTTTGTGGGAATTTTGGCTAGTAAAGGGGAAAAGAAGGGAAGTCAATGAGTATGTATAGTAAATTAGTGTTTAAGGACTCTTAGGCCTAAAACATGTTCTTTAGGTCAAATATGGACTTCTGTGCAGCCAAAACATTTATTAAAAAAATGTGGACCTTTTAACTACTAATTGGAATCAGAATGGAAGTCAATGAGTATGTATAGTGAATTAGTGTGTATGGACTCTTAGTCCAAAAACATGTTCAGTAGGTCAAATATGGACTTCTTGTACAGCCATAATATGTAAAAAAAAAAAAATAATAATAATAATAATAATAATAATTTAAACCTTTTTTAGACCTGTAAGCTACTTATTGGAATCAGAAGGGAAATCAATGAGTGACTTTTTGACCTTTGGGAAAAAAAATTGTTCAGTAGGTCAAATATGGACTTTGTACAGCCATAATACGTATAAAAAATAAAATAAAATAAAAAATTACCTTTTGTAGACCTTTTAGCTTCTTATTGGAACCAGAAGGAAAGTCAATGAGTGACTTTTTGACCTTTGGGAAAAAAATATGTTCAGTAGGTCAAATATGGACTTCTTGTACAGCCATAATATGTCAAACATTTTTGTGGGAATTTTGGCTAGTAAAGGGAATAAGAAGGGAAGTCAATGAGTATGTATAGTAAATTAGTGTTTAAGGACTCTTAGGCCTAAAACATGTTCTTTAGGTCAAATATGGACTTCTGTACAACCATAATATGTAAAAAAAAAAAATATGTATATATATATATATATATATATAAACCTTTTTTAGACCTTTTAGCTACTAATTGGAACCAGAAGGAAAGTCAATGAGTGACTTTTTGACCTTTGGGGAAAAAATTTGTTCAGTAGGTCAAATATGGACTTCTTGTAAAGCCATAATATGTAAAAAAAAAACAACAACAACATTCAAACCCTTTTTTAGACCTGTAAGCTACTTATAGGAATCAGAAGGTAAATCAATGAGTGACTTTTTGACCTTTGGGACAAAAATATGTTCAGTAGGTCAAATATGGACTTTGTACAGCCATAATATGTAAAAAAAAAATAATAATAAAAAAAAAAAAACATTTAACCTTTTGTAGACCTTTTAGCTGCTTATTGGAACCAGAAGGAAAGTCAATAAGTGACTTTTTGACCTTTGGGACAAAAATTTGTTCAGTAGGTCAAATATGGACTTTGTATAGCCATAATATGTATAAAAAAAAAAATTTAAAACAATTTTTTTTTTACCTTTTGTATACCTTTTAGCTACTTATTGGTACCAGGAGGAAAGTCAATGAGTGACTTTTTGACCTTTGGGACAAACATTTATTCAGTAGGTCAAATATGGACTTCTGTACAGCCATAATATGTCAAACATTTTTGTGGGAATGTTGGCTAGTAAAGGGAATATGAAGGGAAGTCAATGAGTATGTATAGTAAATTAGTGTTTAAGGACTCTTAGGCCTAAAACATGTTCGTTGGGTCAAATATGGACTTCTGTACAACCATAATATGTAAAAAAAAAAAAAAAAATTTAAACCTTTTTTAGACCTTTTAGCTACTAATTGGAACCAGAAGGAAAGTCAATGAGTGACTTTTTGACCTTTGGGGAAAAAATTTGTTCAGTAGGTCAAATATGGACTTCTTGTAAAGCCATAATATGTAAAAAAATAAATAAAAAATAAATAAAAAAAAACATTCAAACCCTTTTTTAGACCTGTAAGCTACTTATAGGAATCAGAAGGGAAATCAATGAGTGACTTTTTGACCTTTGGGACAAAAATATGTTCAGTAAGTCAAATATGGACTTTGTACAGCCATAATATGTAAAAAAAAATTAAAAAAAAATTAAAAACATTTAACTTTTTGTAGACCTTTTAGCTACTTATAGGAACCAGAAGGAAAGTCAATGAGTGACTTATTGACCTTTCGAAAAAAAAATTGTTCATTAGGTCAAATATGGACTTTGTACAGCCATAATATGTAAAAAAAAAAAAAAAAAAATAGAAAAAAACATTTAACCTTTTGTAGACCTTTTAGCTGCTTTTTGGAACCAAAAGGAAAGTCAATAAGTGACTTTTTGACGTTTGGGACAAAAATTTGTTGAGTAGGTCAAATATGGACTTTGTATAGCCATAATATGTATATAAAATTTAAAAAAAAAAAAAAAAAACCTTTTGTAGACCTTTTAGCTACTAATTGGAACCAGAAGGAAAGTCAATGAGTGACTTTTTGACCTTTGGGGAAAGCCATAACATGTAAAAAATAATAATAGTAAAAAAACATTAAAACCTTTTTGTGGAACTTTTGGCTAGCAATTGGATTCAGAAGAGAAGTCAACGATTGTGTATCTATAGTAAGTTAGTGTTCAAGGACTCTTGGGCAAAAATATGTTCAGTAAGTTAAATATGGACTTCTTGTACAGCCATAATATGTAAAAACAAATAAAAAATAAATTTAAAAAAAACTTTTGTGGACCTTTTAGCTACAAATTGGAATCAGAAGGGAAGTCAATGAGTGACTTTTTTGACCTTTGGGCAAAACATATTTTCAGTAGGTCAAATATGGACTTCTGTACAGCCATAACATGTAAAAAAAAAAATAATAATAAAAAATTAAAACCTTTTTGTGGAACTTTTGGCTAGCAATTGGATTCAGAAGGGAAGTCAAAGAGTGTATATGTATAGTAAGTTAGTGTTCAAGGACTCTTGGGCCAAAAATATGTTCAGTAAGTTAAATATGGACTTTTTGTACAGACAAAACTTGTTTAAAAAAAATAACTTTAAAAAACCTTTTGTGGGACTTTTGGCTGGTAATTGGTTTCAGAAGGGAAGTCTATAAGTATGTATAGTGAATTAGTGTGTATGGACTCTTAGTCCAAAAACATGTTCAGTAGGTCAAATATGGACTTCTTGTACAGCCATAATATGTAAAAAAAAAAAAATTAAAACGTTTTGTAGACCTTTTAGCTACTTATTGGAACCAGAAGGAAAGTCAATGAGTGACTTTTTGACCTTTGGGACAAAAATTTGTTCAGTAGGTCAAATATGGACTTCTGTACAGCCAAAATATGTAAAAAAAAAAAAAAAAAAATCAAAACCTTTTTTAGATCTGTAAGCTACTTAGTGGAACCAGAAGGAAAGTCAATAAGTGACTTTTTGACTTTTGGGAGAAAAATTTGTTCAGTAGGTCAAATATGGACTTCTGTACAGCCATAATATGTAAAAAAAAAAAAAAAAAAAAATTAAACCTTTTGTAGACTTTTTAGCTACTAATTGGAACCAGAAGGAAAGTCAATGATTGACTTTTTGACCTTTGGGACAAAAATTGGTTCAGTAGGTCAAATATGGACATCTGTACAGCCATAATATGTATATAAAAATATAATAAAAAAAAAAAAACCTTTTGTAGACCTTTTAGCTACTTCTTGGAACCAGAAGGAAAGTCATTAAGTGACTTTTTGACCTTTGGAAAAAAAATGTGTTCAGTAGGTCAAATATGGACTTCTTGTACAGCCATAATATGTATATAAAAAAAATAAATTAAAAAAATTAAACCTTTTGTAGACCTTTAAGCTACTTATTGGAACCAGAAGGAAAGTCAATGAGTGACTTTTTGACCTTTGGGACAAAAATTTGTTCAGTAGGTCAAAAATGGACTTCAGTACAGCCATAATATGTAAAAAAAAAAAAAAAAAAAAAAAAAATTAAACCTTTTGTAGACCTTTTAGCTACTCATTGGAACCAGAAAGAAAGTCAATGAGTGACTTTTTGACCTTTGGGACAAAAATGTGTTCAGTAGGTCAAATATGGACTTCTGTATAGCCATAATATGTTAAAAAAAAATGTTAACCTTTTGTAGACCTTTTAGCAACTAATTGGAACCAGAAGGAAAATCAATGAGTGACTTTTTGACCTTTGGGAAAAAAATATGTTCAGTAAGTCAAATATGGACTTTGTACAGCCATAATATGTAAAAAAATAACAATAAATAAATAAAAAACATTTAACTTTTTGTAGACCTTTTAGCTACTTATAGGAACCAGAAGGAACGTCAATGAGTGACTTATTGACCTTTCGAAAAAAAATTTGTTCAGTAGGTCAAATATGGACTTTGTACAGCCATAATATGTAAAAAAAAAAAAAATTAATAAAAAATTTTTTTTAACCTTTTGTAGACGTTTTAGCTGCTTATTGGAACCAGAAGGAAAGTCAATAAGTGACTTTTTGACCTTTGGGACAAAAATTTGTTCAGTAGGTCAAATATGGACTTTGTATAGCCATAATATGTATATAAAATTTAAATAAAAAAAAAAATAAAAAAAACTTTTGTAGACCTACTAATTGGAACCAGAAGGAAAGTCAATGAGTGACTTTTTGACCTTTGGGGAAAGCCATAACATGTAAAAATTAATAATAGTAAAAAAACATTAAAACCTTTTTGTGGAACTTTTGGCTAGCAATTGGATTCAGAAGAGAAGTCAACGATTGTGTATGTATAGTAAGTTAGTGTTCAAGGACTCTTGGGCAAAAATATGTTCAGTAAGTTAAATATGGACTTCTTGTACAGCCATAATATGTAAAAACAAATAAAAAATAAATTTAAAAAAAACTTTTGTGGACCTTTTAGCTACAAATTGGAATCAGGAGGGAAGTCAATGAGTGACTTTTTTGACCTTTGGGCAAAACATATTTTCAGTAGGTCAAATATGGACTTCTGTACAGCCATAACATGTAAAAAAAAAATAATAATAAAAAATTAAAACCTTTTTGTGGAACTTTTGGCTAGCAATTGGATTCAGAAGGGAAGTCAAAGAGTGTGTATGTATAGTAAGTTAGTGTTCAAGGACTCTTGGGCCAAAAATATGTTCAGTAAGTTAAATATGGACTTCTTGTACAGCCATATTATGTAAAAACAAATAAAAAATAAATTAAAAAAAAACTTTTTTGGACCTTTTAGCTACAAATTGGAATCAGAAGGGAAGTCAATGAGTGACTTTTAAGACCTTTGGGCAAAACATATTTTCAGTAGGTCAAATATGGACTTCTGTACAGCCATAACATGTAAAAAAAAAATAATAATAAAAAATTAAAACCTTTTTGTGGAACTTTTGGCTAGCAATTGGATTCAGAAGGGAAGTCAAAGAGTGTGTATGTATAGTAAGTTAGTGTTCAAGGACTCTTGGGCCAAAAATATGTTCAGTAAGTTAAATATGGACTTTTTGTACAGACAAAACTTGATTAAAAAAAAATAACTTTAAAAAACCTTTTGTGGGACTTTTGGCTGGTAATTGGATTCAGAAGGGAAGTCTATAAGTATGTATAGTGAATTAGTGTGTATGGACTCTTAGTCCAAAAACATGTTCAGTAGGTCAAATATGGACTTCTGTACAGCCATAATATGTAAAAAAAAAAAAAAAAAAAAAAAAAAAAAACATTTGTAGACCTTTTAGCTACTTCTTGGAACCAGAAGGAATGTCAATGAGTGACTTTTTGACCTTTGGAAAAAAAAGTTGTTCAGTAGGTCAAATACGGACTTCTGTACAGCCATAATATGTAAAAAAAAAAAAAAAAAAAAAAAAAAAAACATTTGTAGACCTTTTAGCTACTAATTGGAACCAGAAGGAAAGTCAATGATTGACTTTTTGACCTTTGGGACAAAAATTTGTTCAGTAGGTCAAATATGGACTTCTGTACAGCCATAATATGTATATAAAAATAAAATAAAAAAAATAAAACCTTTTGTAGACCTTTTAGCTACTTCTTGGAACCAGAAGGAAAGTCAATAAGTGACTTTTTGACCTTTGGAAAAAAAATTTGTTCAGTAGGTCAAATATGGACTTCTTGTACAGCCATAATATGTATATAAAAAAAATAAATTAAAAAAATAAACCTTTTGTAGACCTTTTAGCTACTTATTGGAACCAGAAGGAAAGTCAATGAGTGACTTTTTGACCTTTGGGAGAAAAATTTGTTCAGTAGGTCAAAAATGGACTTCGGTACAGCCATAATATGTAAAAAAAAAAAAAAAAAAAAAAATTAAACCTTTTGTAGACCTTTTAGCTACTAATTGGAACCAGAAGGAAAGTCAATGAGTGACTTTTTGACCTTTGGGACAAAAATGTGTTCAGTAGGTCAAATATGGACTTCTGTATAGCCATAATATGTTAAAAAAAAAAATGTTAACCTTTTGTAGACCTTTTAGCAACTAATTGGAACCAGAAGGAAAATCAATGAGTGACTTTTTGACCTTTGGGAAAAAAATATGTTCAGTAAGTCAAATATGGACTTTGTACAGCCATAATATGTAAAAAAAAAAAAAATAATAAAATAAAAAACATTTAACTTTTTGTAGACCTTTTAGCTACTTATAGGAACCAGAAGGAACGTCAATGAGTGACTTATTGACCTTTCGAAAAAAATTTGTTCAGTAGGTCAAATATGGACTTTGTACAGCCATAATATGTAAAAAAAAAAAAAATTAATAAAAAAAAATATTGAACCTTTTGTAGACGTTTTAGCTGCTTATTGGAACCAGAAGGAAAGTCAATAAGTGACTTTTTGACGTTTGGAACAAAAATTTGTTGAGTAGGTCAAATATGGACTTTGTATAGCCATAATATGTATATAAAATTAAAAAAAAAAAAAAAAAAAAAAAAAAAACCTATTGTAGACCTTTTAGCTACTAATTGGAACCAGAAGGAAAGTCAATGAGTGACTTTTTGACCTTTGGAGAAAGCCATAACATGTAAAAAATAATAATAGTAAAAAAACATTAAAACCTTTTTATGGAACTTTTGGCTAGCAATTGGATTCAGAAGAGAAGTCAACGATTGTGTATCTATAGTAAGTTAGTGTTCAAGGACTCTTGGGCAAAAATATGTTCAGTAAGTTAAATATGGACTTCTTGTACAGCCATAATATGTAAAAACAAATAAAAAATAAATTTAAAAAAAACTTTTGTGGACCTTTTAGCTACAAATTGGAATCAGGAGGGAAGTCAATGAGTGACTTTTTTGACCTTTGGGCAAAACATATTTTCAGTAGGTCAAATATGGACTTCTGTACAGCCATAACATGTAAAAAAAAAATAATAATAAAAAATTAAAACCTTTTTGTGGAACTTTTGGTTAGCAATTGGATTCAGAAGGGAAGTCAAAGAGTGTATATGTATAGTAAGTTAGTGTTCAAGGACTCTTGGGCCAAAAATATGTTCAGTAAGTTAAATATGGACTTTTTGTACAGACAAAACTTGTTTAAAAAAAATAACTTTAAAAAACCTTTTGTGGGACTTTTGGCTGGTAATTGGATTCAGAAGGGAAGTCTATAAGTATGTATAGTGAATTAGTGTGATTGGACTCTTAGTCCAAAAACATATTCAGTAGGTCAAATATGGACTTCTGTACAGCCATAATATGTAAAAAAAAAAAAAAAAAAATCAAAACCTTTTTTAGATCTGTAAGCTACTTAGTGGAACCAGAAGGAAAGTCAATAAGTGACTTTTTGACTTTTGGGAGAAAAATTTGTTCAGTAGGTCAAATATGGACTTCTGTACAGCCATAATATGTAAAAAACAAAAAAAAAATATTTAAACCTTTTTTAGACTTTTTAGCTACTAATTGGAACCAGAAGGAAAGTCAATGATTGACTTTTTGACCTTTGGGACAAAAATTGGTTCAGTAGGTCAAATATGGACTTCTGTACAGCCATAATATGTATATAAAAATATAATAAAAAAAATAAAACCTTTTGTAGACCTTTTAGCTACTTCTTGGAACCAGAAGGAAAGTCATTAAGTGATTTTTTGAGCTTTGGAAAAAAAATTTGTTCAGTAGGTCAAATATGGACTTCTTGTACAGCCATAATATGTATATAAAATTTTTTTTTTTAAAAATTAAACCTTTTGTAGACCTTTTAGCTACTTATTGGAACCAGAAGGAAAGTCAATGAGTGACTTTTTGACCTTTGGGAGAAAAATTTGTTCAGTAGGTCAAAAATGGACTTCAGTACAGCCATAATATGTAAAAAAAAAAAAAAAAAAAAAAAAAAATTAAACCTTTTGTAGACCTTTTAGCTACTCATTGGAACCAGAAGAAGAGTCAATGAGTGACTTTTTGACCTTTGGGAAAAAAATATTTTCAGTAAGTCAAATATGGACTTTGTACAGCCATAATATGTAAAAAAAAAAAAATGCAAAATAGAAAAAAACATTTAACCTTTTGTAGACCTTTTAGCTGCTTATTGGAACCAGAAGGAAAGTCAATAAGTGACTTTTTGACCTTTGGGACAAAAATTTGTTGAGTAGGTCAAATATGGACTTTGTATAGCCATAATATGTATATAAAATTATTTAAAAAAAAATAAAAAAAATAAAAAAAAACTTTTGTAGACCTTTTAGCTACTAATTGGAACCAGAAGGAAAGTCAATGAGTGACTTTTTGACCTTTGGGAAAAAAATATTTTCAGTTAGTCAAATATGGACTTCTTGTACAGCCATAATATGTAAAAAAAAAAAAATACAAAATAGAAAAAAACATTTAACCTTTTGTAGACCTTTTAGCTGCTTATTGGAACCAGAAGGAAAGTCAATAAGTGACTTTTTGACCTTTGGGACAAAAATTTGTTGAGTAGGTCAAATATGGACTTTGTATAGCCCTAATATGTATATAAAATTATAAAAAAAATAAAATAAAAATTAAAAAAAACTTTTGTAGACCTTTTAGCTACTAATTGGAACCAGAAGGAAAGTCAATGAGTGACTTTTTGACCTTTGGGGAAAGCCATAACATGTAAAAAATAATAATAGTAAAAAAACATTAAAACCTTTTTGTGGAACTTTTGGCTAGCAATTGGATTCAGAAGAGAAGTCAACGATTGTGTATGTATAGTAAGTTAGTGTTCAAGGACTCTTGGGCAAAAATATGTTCAGTAAGTTAAATATGGACTTCTTGTACAGCCATAATATGTAAAAACAAATAAAAAATAAATTTAAAAAAAACTTTTGTGGACCTTTTAGCTAAAAATTGGAATCAGAAGGGAAGTCAATGAGTGACTTTTAAGACCTTTGGGCAAAACATATTTTCAGAAGGTCAAATATGGACTTCTGTACAGCCATAACATGTAAAAAAAAAAATAATAATAAAAAATTAAAACCTTTTTGTGGAACTTTTGGCTAGCAATTGGATTCAGAAGGGAAGTCAAAGAGTGTGTATGTATAGTAAGTTAGTGTTCAAGGACTCTTGGGCCAAAAATATGTTCAGTAAGTTAAATATGGACTTTTTGTACAGACAAAACTTGATTAAAAAAAAATAACTTTAAAAAACCTTTTGTGGGACTTTTGGCTGGTAATTGGATTCAGAAGGGAAGTCTATAAGTATGTATAGTGAATTAGTGTGTATGGACTCTTAGTCCAAAAACATGTTCAGTAGGTCAAATATGGACTTCTGTACAGCCATAATATGTAAAAAAAAAAAAAAAAAAAAAAAAAAAAAAAAAAAAATTTGTAGACCTTTTAGCTACTTCTTGGAACCAGAAGGAAAGTCAATGAGTGACTTTTTGACCTTTGGAAAAAAAAGTTGTTCAGTAGGTCAAATACGGACTTCTGTACAGCCATAATATGTAAAAAAAAAATAAAAAAAATCAAAACCTTTTTTAGATCTGTAAGCTACTTAGTGGAACCAGAAGGAAAGTCAATAAGTGACTTTTTGACTTTTGGGAGAAAAATTTGTTCAGTAGGTCAAATATGGACTTCTGTACAGCCATAATATGTAAAAAACAAAAAAAAAATATTTAAACCTTTTGTAGACTTTTTAGCTACTAATTGGAACCAGAAGGAAAGTCAATGATTGACTTTTTGACCTTTGGGACAAAAATTGGTTCAGTAGGTCAAATATGGACTTCTGTACAGCCATAATATGTATATAAAAATATAATAAAAAAAATAAAACCTTTTGTAGACCTTTTAGCTATTTCTTGGAACCAGAAGGAAAGTCATTAAGTGACTTTTTGACCTTTGGAAAAAAAATTTGTTCAGTAGGTCAAATATGGACTTCTTGTACAGCCATAATATGTATATAAAAAAAATTTTTTTTTAAAATTAAACCTTTTGTAGACCTTTTAGCTACTTATTGGAACCAGAAGGAAAGTCAATGAGTGACTTTTTGACCTTTGGGAGAAAAATTTGTTCAGTAGGTCAAAAATGGACTTCAGTACAGCCATAATATGTAAAAAAAAAAAAAAAAAAAAAAAAAAATTAAACCTTTTGTAGACCTTTTAGCTACTCATTGGAACCAGAAGAAGAGTCAATGAGTGACTTTTTGACCTTTGGGAAAAAAATATTTTCAGTAAGTCAAATATGGACTTTGTACAGCCATAATATGTAAAAAAAAAAATGCAAAATAGAAAAAAACATTTAACCTTTTGTAGACCTTTTAGCTGCTTATTGGAACCAGAAGGAAAGTCAATAAGTGACTTTTTGACCTTTGGGACAAAAATTTGTTGAGTAGGTCAAATATGGACTTTGTATAGCCATAATATGTATATAAAATTATTTAAAAAAAAATAAAAAAAATAAAAAAAAACTTTTGTAGACCTTTTAGCTACTAATTGGAACCAGAAGGAAAGTCAATGAGTGACTTTTTGACCTTTGGGAAAAAAATATTTTCAGTTAGTCAAATATGGACTTCTTGTACAGCCATAATATGTAAAAAAAAAAAAATACAAAATAGAAAAAAACATTTAACCTTTTGTAGACCTTTTAGCTGCTTATTGGAACCAGAAGGAAAGTCAATAAGTGACTTTTTGACCTTTGGGACAAAAATTTGTTGAGTAGGTCAAATATGGACTTTGTATAGCCCTAATATGTATATAAAATTATAAAAAAAATAAAATAAAAATTAAAAAAAACTTTTGTAGACCTTTTAGCTACTAATTGGAACCAGAAGGAAAGTCAATGAGTGACTTTTTGACCTTTGGGGAAAGCCATAACATGTAAAAAATAATAATAGTAAAAAAACATTAAAACCTTTTTGTGGAACTTTTGGCTAGCAATTGGATTCAGAAGAGAAGTCAACGATTGTGTATCTATAGTAAGTTAGTGTTCAAGGACTCTTGGGCAAAAATATGTTCAGTAAGTTAAATATGGACTTCTTGTACAGCCATAATATGTAAAAACAAATAAAAAATAAATTTAAAAAAAACTTTTGTGGACCTTTTAGCTAAAAATTGGAATCAGAAGGGAAGTCAATGAGTGACTTTTAAGACCTTTGGGCAAAACATATTTTCAGAAGGTCAAATATGGACTTCTGTACAGCCATAACATGTAAAAAAAAAAATAATAATAAAAAATTAAAACCTTTTTGTGGAACTTTTGGCTAGCAATTGGATTCAGAAGGGAAGTCAAAGAGTGTGTATGTATAGTAAGTTAGTGTTCAAGGACTCTTGGGCCAAAAATATGTTCAGTAAGTTAAATATGGACTTTTTGTACAGCCATATTATGTAAAAACAAATAAAAAATAAATAAAAAAAAAACTTTTTTGGACCTTTTAGCTACAAATTGGAATCAGAAGGGAAGTCAATGAGTGACTTTTAAGACCTTTGGGCAAAACATATTTTCAGTAGGTCAAATATGGACTTCTGTACAGCCATAACATGTAAAAAAAAAAATAATAATAAAAAATTAAAACCTTTTTGTGGAACTTTTGGCTAGCAATTGGATTCAGAAGGGAAGTCAAAGAGTGTGTATGTATAGTAAGTTAGTGTTCAAGGACTCTTGGGCCAAAAATATGTTCAGTAAGTTAAATATGGACTTTTTGTACAGACAAAACTTGATTAAAAAAAATAACTTTAAAAAACCTTTTGTGGGACTTTTGGCTGGTAATTGGATTCAGAAGGGAAGTCTATAAGTATGTATAGTGAATTAGTGTGTATGGACTCTTAGTCCAAAAACATGTTCAGTAGGTCAAATATGGACTTCTGTACAGCCATAATATGTAAAAAAAAAAAAAAAAAAAAAAAAAAAAACATTTGTAGACCTTTTAGCTACTTCTTGGAACCAGAAGGAAAGTCAATGAGTGACTTTTTGACCTTTGGAAAAAAAAGTTGTTCAGTAGGTCAAATACGGACTTCTGTACAGCCATAATATGTATATAAAAATAAAATAAAAAAAATAAAACCTTTTGTAGACCTTTTAGCTACTTCTTGGAACCAGAAGGAAAGTCAATAAGTGACTTTTTGACCTTTGGAAAAAAAATTTGTTCAGTAGGTCAAATATGGACTTCTTGTACAGCCATAATATGTATATAAAAAAAATAAATTAAAAAAAATAAACCTTTTGTAGACCTTTTAGCTACTTATTGGAACCAGAAGGAAAGTCAATGAGTGACTTTTTGACCTTTGGGAGAAAAATTTGTTCAGTAGGTCAAAAATGGACTTCGGTACAGCCATAATATGTAAAAAAAAAAAAAAAAAAAAAAATTAAACCTTTTGTAGACCTTTTAGCTACTAATTGGAATCAGAAGGAAAGTCAATGAGTGACTTTTTGACCTTTGGGACAAAAATGTGTTCAGTAGGTCAAATATGGACTTCTGTATAGCCATAATATGTTAAAAAAAAAATGTTAACCTTTTGTAGACCTTTTAGCAACTAATTGGAACCAGAAGGAAAATCAATGAGTGACTTTTTGACCTTTGGGAAAAAAATATGTTCAGTAAGTCAAATATGGACTTTGTACAGCCATAATATGTAAAAAAAAAAAAAAAAAATAAAATAAAAAACATTTAACTTTTTGTAGACCTTTTTTAGCTACTTATAGGAACCAGAAGGAACGTCAATGAGTGACTTATTGACCTTTCGAAAAAAATTTGTTCAGTAGGTCAAATATGGACTTTGTACAGCCATAATATGTAAAAAAAAAAAAAAATTAATAAAAGAAAATATTGAACCTTTTGTAGACGTTTTAGCTGCTTATTGGAACCAGAAGGAAAGTCAATAAGTGACTTTTTGACGTTTGGAACAAAAATTTGTTGAGTAGGTCAAATATGGACTTTGTATAGCCATAATATGTATATAAAATTAAAAAAAAATAAAAAAAATAAAAAACCTATTGTAGACCTTTTAGCTACTAATTGGAACCAGAAGGAAAGTCAATGAGTGACTTTTTGACCTTTGGGGAAAGCCATAACATGTAAAAAATAATAATAGTAAAAAAACATTAAAACCTTTTTATGGAACTTTTGGCTAGCAATTGGATTCAGAAGAGAAGTCAACGATTGTGTATCTATAGTAAGTTAGTGTTCAAGGACTCTTGGGCAAAAATATGTTCAGTAAGTTAAATATGGACTTCTTGTACAGCCATAATATGTAAAAACAAATAAAAAATAAATTAAAAAAAAACTTTTGTGGACCTTTTAGCTACAAATTGGAATCAGGAGGGAAGTCAATGAGTGACTTTTTTGACCTTTGGGCAAAACATATTTTCAGTAGGTCAAATATGGACTTCTGTACAGCCATAACATGTAAAAAAAAAATAATAATAAAAAATTAAAACCTTTTTGTGGAACTTTTGGCTAGTAATTGGATTCAGAAGGGAAGTCAAAGAGTGTGTATGTATAGTAAGTTAGTGTTCAAGGACTCTTGGGCCAAAAATATGTTCAGTAAGTTAAATATGGACTTTTTGTACAGACAAAACTTGTTTAAAAAAAAATAACTTTAAAAAAACTTTTGTGGGACTTTTGGCTGGTAATTGGATTCAGAAGGGAAGTCTATAAGTATGTATAGTGAATTAGTGTGTATGGACTCTTAGTCCAAAAACATGTTCAGTAGGTCAAATATGGACTTCTTGTACAGCCATAATATGTAAAAAAAAAAAAAAAAGAACAAAAAATTAAAACGTTTTGTAGACCTTTTAGCTACTTATTGGAACAAGAAGGAAAGTCAATGAGTGACTTTTTGACCTTTGGGACAAAAATTTGTTCAGTAAGTCAAATATGGACTTCTGTACAGCCATAATATGTATATATATAAAAAATAAAATAAAAAAAATTAAACCTTTTGTAGACCTTTTAGCTACTTCTTGGAACCAGATGGAAAGTCAATGAGTGACTTTTTGACCTTTGGAAAAAAAAGTTGTTCAGTAGGTCAAATATGGACTTTTTGTACAGCCATAATATGCAAAAGAAAAAAAATCAAAACCTTTTTTAGATCTGTAAGCTACTTATTGGAACCAGAAGGAAAGTCAATAAGTGACTTTTTGACCTTTGGGAGAAAAATTTGTTCAGTAGGTCAAATATGGACTTCTGTACAGCCATAATATGTAAAAAACAAAAAAAAATTATTTAAACCTTTTGTAGACCTTTTAGCTACTAATTGGAACCAGAAGGAAAGTCAATGATAGACTTTTTGACCTTTGGGACAAAAATTTGTTCAGTAGGTCAAATATGGACTTCTGTACAGCCATAATATGTATATAAAAATAAAATAAAAAAAATAAAACCTTTTGTAGACCTTTTAGCTACTTCTTGGAACCAGAAGGAAAGTCAATAAGTGACTTTTTGACCTTTGGAAAAAAAATTTGTTCAGTAGGTCAAATATGGACTTCTTGTACAGCCATAATATGTAAAAAAAAAAAAATAAAAAAAAAATTAAACCTTTTGTAGACCTTTTAGCTACTTATTGGAACCAGAAGGAAAGTCAATGAGTGACTTTTTGACCTTTGGGAGAAAAATTTGTTCAGTAGGTCAAAAATGGACTTCAGTACAGCCATAATATGTAAAAAAAATAAAAATAAAAAAAATTTAAACCTTTTGTAGACATTTTAGCTACTAATTGGAACCAGAAGGAAAGTCAATGAGTGACTTTTTGACCTTTGGGACAAAAATGTGTTCAGTAGGTCAAATATGGACTTCTGTATAGCCATAATATGTTAAAAAAAAATGTTAACCTTTTGTAGACCTTTTAGCAACTAATTGGAACCAGAAGGAAAGTCAATGAGTGACTTTTTGACCTTTGGGAAAAAAATATGTTCAGTAAGTCAAAAATTGGACTTCTGTACAGCCATAACATGTAAAAAAAACAATAATATATAGAAATTTAAACCTTTTTGTGGAACTTTTGGCTAGCAATTGGATTCAGAAGGGAAGTCAAAGAGTGTGTATGTATAGTAAGTTAGTGTTCAAAGACTCTTGGGCAAAAATATGTTCAGTAAGTTAAATATGGACTTCTTGTTAAGCCATAATATGTGAAAAAAAAATATATATATATATATTAAACCTTTTTTAGACCTGTAAGCTACTTATTGGAAACAGAAGGGAAGTCAATGAGTAATTTTTTGACCTTTGGGACAAAAATTTGTTCAGTAGGTCAAATATGAACTTCTCTACAGCCTAACATGTCAAACATTTTTGTAGAAATGTTGGCTAGTAAAGGGAATAAGAAGGGAAGTCTATGAGTATGTATAGTAAATTAGTGTTTAAGGACTCTTAGGCCTAAAACATGTTCTTTAGGTCAAATATGGACTTCTGTAAAGCCAAAACGTGTATAAAAAAAATGTGGAACTTTTAACTAATAATTGGAATCAGAATGGAAGTCAATGAGTATGTATAGTGAATTAGTGTGTATGGACTCTTAGTCAAGAAACATGTTCAGTAGGTCAAATATGGACTTCTTGTACAGCCGTAATATGTAAAAAAAAAAATAATAATAATAATAATAATAATTTAAACCTTTTTTAGACCTGTAAGCTATTTATTGGAATCAGAAGGGAAATCAGTGAGTGACTTTTTGACCTTTGGGACAAAAATATGTTCAGTAGGTCAAATATGGACTTCTGTACAGCCATAATGTGTAAAAAAAAAATTTAAACCTTTTGTAGACCTTTTAGCTACTAATTGGAACCAGAAGGAAAGTCAATGAGTGACTTTTTGACCTTTGGGACAAAACATAGTTCAGTAGGTCAAATATGGACTTCTTGTACAGCCATATTATGTAAAAAAAAAAAAAAAAAAAAAACTAAAACCTTTTTGTGGAACTTTTGGCTAGCAATTGGATTCAGAAGGGAAGTCAACGAGTGTGTATGTATGGTAAGTTAATGTTCAAGGACTCTTGGGCCAAAAATATGTTCAGTAAGTTAAATATGGACTTTTTGTACAGACAAAACTTATTTAAAAAAAATAAATAAATAACTTTAAAAAACCTTTTGTGGGACTTCTGTCTGGTAATTGGATTCAGAAGGGAAGTCTATGTATAGTGAATTAGTGTGTATGAAAAAACATGTTCAGTAGGTCAAATATGGACTTCTGTAGAGACATAATATGTAAAAAAAAATAATAATAATTTAAACGTTTTGCAGACCTTTTAGCTACTTATTGGAACCAGAAGGAAAGTCAATGAGTGACTTTTTGACCTTTGGGAAAAAAAAATTGTTCAGTAGGTCAAATATGGACTTCTGTACAGCCTTAATATGTAAAAAAAAAAAAAAAAAAACAACAAAAAAAAAAAATTAACCTTTTGTAGACCTTTTAGCTACTTATTGGAACCAGAAGGAAAGTCAATGAGTGAC
This sequence comes from Gobio occitaniae, assembly GCA_033150135.1. Lineage (NCBI taxonomy): Eukaryota > Metazoa > Chordata > Actinopteri > Cypriniformes > Gobionidae > Gobio > Gobio occitaniae. The sequence goes on along the minus strand of JARQWZ010005940.1, from coordinate 41,326 downwards.
TTTTTGACCTTTCGAAAAAAAAATTGTTCAGTAGGTCAAATATGGACTTTGTACAGCCATAATATGTAAAAAAAAAAAAAAATGTTTTTAACCTTTTGTAGACCTTTTAGCTGCTTATTGGAACCAGAAGGAAAGTCAATAAATGACTTTTTGACCTTTGGGACAAAAATTTGTTCAGTAGGTCAAATATGGACTTCTGTACAGCCATAATATGTAACCAAAAAAAATTGTTTTTTACCTTTTGTAGACCTTTTAGCTACCTTTTAGTCCCCTCTGCCACACCCCAATCTACCGTCCCCGAGTGAGATGGTACTTTGGCTGGTGGCCAGGGTGACCTGAGGGCGGTGCTGTGGTATTAAGAACCCCGACGTTCATTCCTCGGTTCACGCCCCCCTCTTATACATCGCTCCCGCGAGTGTTGGATTGAATCTACGGCCCGTCTCTGACGCCCGTTCGTTCAGTTCACGCTCCGGATAGCAGTGAGATGTCGATCGCCGCATCCCAAGGTGGGCTGGAGTCCTTTTGAGGATGACGATTAGGTTGTGCTCCGCCTCCGGGTGTGTCAGCACTGCCTGATCTGACCTAAAGTTGACAGCCATGTTATCTCGGGCAGCCGCGAGTCTCGCGCTGGTGTGGAACTCCGCCCAGTCGCGGGTGCTTGTGGTTGCGCGATTGGTTATTGGGGGCGGCACCCGACAGCTGTTGGGCCCCGCCCCCAATGCCTTTCGCTCCCGGGGTGCATGAGGAGATCACGCGGTCCCGGAAGTCCCCGTGCTTCCCGTGACCGTTTGGTGGCCTCCTCCGCCTTCTCTGCCCTTGATGGGGCCGCGGCCTAGGGTACACTGGGCCCCCCCCCCCCCACTGTTGAATTCTCTGTTGCGCACTACGGTGTCCACAGGGGGCTTTGACGTGGCGTGGTGTGGCTGTCCTAAGCACCCTCCCAAAGCCTGTGGGCTCGTCTACTTCGGTGGCGTGGTCCCGCAGAGCTACGGGCAGGCCGCCGCCCCTTTGCACATGCACAAGGGTGGAGCCGACCCAGGGCTCTTCATTGAGCTGCGTGCCGCAACTGACCCCGCCCCCGGGCGGTGAAGGTGGCCACACGCTCCCTGGGTCGGGCGATGTCCACAGCTGTGGTCCGGGAGAACACCTGGCCTTACCTGGTGATGTGGAGGACGTTGAGCGAGCCCGCCTCCTCAAACTCACCCATATCCCAGGCTGGCCTCTTCGGCGGCGCGGCTGAGAACTGCGCCCAACAGTTCTCGGCCGCCCCAGAGCAGACTGAGGCTGTAACACGTACTGCCCCGGCGGCCAGCTGCTGTACCAGCCGCCGGCTCAGTCGCCTCAGTCCGCTCGCCGCCGAGGGCGCCCTCCCTCTTCCCGCCCGGCCCCAGCAGCAGCCTTCACCTGGGCCGCGCCGTGGAGGTGGTTGAGGATGTCGCCCAGTCCGCTCCCCAGACTGGTTAAACGCCAGGCTGGAGGTGGACAACTCAGAGATGGGTTCCAGTTCTTCCCAGGGGATGGTAGCAGGGCCTCTCCTTCCCCCGGTGGAGGGCCGGGGGAAAATCCTTCCGCTGCTGGCCCCCTGGGCTAGCGGCGCTTGGGAAGAACTCATGTTCCTGTCTCTGGGGACCCAGAGACCGGTGATGACGGTGCGCGCCACCTTCGGGTCTCGCCACTCTCGTCCCTCTCTGTCGCCAGCCCCCTGGCAGAGCAGACCCCAGTGGAACGCGAGTCCTTCCCTGGTCTCCTCTGTCAGGGCGCAGCCGTTAACCGTGCTCCGACCCCGGGACGCCCAACAGCCTCCCTTGTCCGCGCCGGTAACGCTGCCTCGCTGCCCCACCCAGGGTACGTCTGTCGTCCGTATGACCCCGTTGGTGCAGTCTCTGGAAGCCTGGCTTCAGCTTCCGGGGCTGTCCCGCTGGGTTGCCCGGACCATCAGGCTCGGCTACGCGATTCAGTTCGCGCAGGCTCCTCCCCGCTACAGGGGAGTCCGCTATACCGTGACCGGGGCCCATGCCCCCGTCATGCGTGCGGAGATTGCCACTCTACTGGCGAAGGGTGCGATCGAGCCTGTCCCTCCGGCCGAGATGAGGTCGGGGTTCTACAGCCCCTACTTCATTGTACCCAAGGAAACCGGTGGGTTACGACCAATCCTGGACCTTCGCATCTTGAACCGATCCCTTCACCGGCTTCCGTTCAAGATGTTGACTGCGAAACGCCTTTTCGAATGCGTTCGTCTGTACGATTGGTTTGCAGCGATCGACCTGAAGGACGCCTACTTCCATGTCTCCATCCTTCCTCGACACAGACCGTTCCTACGGTTTGCTTTCGAGGGGCGGGCATACCAGTACGCGGTTCTCCCATTCGGGTTATCTCTGTCCCCTCGCGTCTTCACGAAGATCGCCGAGGCAGCCCTTGCGCCCCTTCGGCAGCACGGGGTCCGCATCCTGAACTACCTCGACGACTGGCTCATACTGGGCCACTCTCGAGAGCAGGTTTGCAGACACAGAGATCTGGCTCTCCACCACTTAGCCCGTCTGGGCCTTCGGGTCAACTGGGAAAAAAGCAAACTTTGCCCCGTGCAGAGGATCTCTTTTCTCGGTATGGAGATCGACTCGGTCGCCATGTACGCGCAGCTTTCGAGCGAGCGCGCGCTGTCTCTGCTGACTTGCCTCCGACAAATCGAGAGCAAGAGTGCGGTTCCACTGAAACTATTTCAGAGGCTCCTGGGGCATATGGCATCTGCAGCCGCGGTGACGCCGCTCGGATTGCTTCATATGAGACCGCTTCAGCACTGGCTTCGCGATCGAGTCCCGAGATGGGCATGGCAGTCTGGCACGCTCCGGGTCCAAGAGACTCGGGCCTGCTTACAGACACTCACCCCGTGGTCGAACCTCAGTTTTCTACGGGCCGGTGTGCCCTTAGAACGAGTTTCCAGGCATGTTGTCGTATCGACGGATGCCTCTGCCACGGGCTGGGGTGCCATGTGCAATGGACAAGCAGCCGCGGGCTCCTGGACAGGACCCCAGCGCCTTCTGCATGTCAATTGCCTCGAGTTGCTGGCAGTACGGTTCGCCCTGCACCGCTTCCGAGCGTTGCTGAAGGGCCAACATGTGCTTGTCCGGACAGACAACACGGCCGTAGTAGCGTACATCAACCACCAGGGCGGTCTACGCTCCCGCCGTATGTCTCAACTCGCCCGCCATCTCATCCCATGGAGTCAGAAGCGCCTGAGGTCCCTTCGTGCTGTCCATATTCCGGGAGTCCTGAACCACGCAGCCGACGAGCTCTCGCGGTTTCAGCCTCTCCCGGGAGAATGGAGACTCCATCCCCGGACGGTTCAGCTGATTTGGGAACAGTTCGGCGATGCACAGGTAGATCTGTTTGCCTCCCACGACTCTTCCCACTGCAGCCTGTATTATTCCCTGACCGAGGGCACGCTCGGCACGGATGCACTGGCGCACAGCTGGCCGCGGGGCCTACGCAAATATGCGTTCCCCCCAGTGAGCCTACTCGCACAGCTTCTGTGCAAGATCAGGGAGGACAAGGAGCAGGTCCTTTTGGTCGCCCCGTACTGGCACGGCCGGACCTGGTTCCCCGAACTCATACTCCTTGCGACAGCCCCTCCCTGGCCTATTCCTCTGAGACCGGACCTCCTTACTCAGAGACGGGGCACCCATTGGCACCCGCGTCCCGACCTTTGGAGCCTCCACGTGTGGCTCCTAGACGGGACGCGGCAGGTTTGAGTGGCCTACCACCTACGGTGGTCGCCACCATCACTTCCGCTAGGGCAGAGTCCACTCGGCATGCCTATGCGTTGAAGTGGAACCTCTTCGTCACCTGGTGCTCTTCCCGCCAAGAAGACCCCTGGAAATGCCCGATCGGGTCCGTGCTTGAGTTTCTCCAAGAGGGGCTGGAGCGAAGGCTGTCTCCCTCCACCCTCAAGGTATATGTGGCTGCAATATCTGCCCACCACGATCTCTTGGAGAACAAGAAGGTAAGTCAGCACGACCTGGTCATCAGGTTCCTGAGGGGAGCCAGGAGACTGAATCCTCCTCGCTCTCCTCTCGTACCCTCTTGGGACCTCGCAGTAGTGTTAACTGCTCTGCAGAGACCTCCCTTTGAGCCTTTGCGGTCGGTTGATATTAAGTTTCTGTCTATGAAGACGGCTCTGCTGACCGCATTGGCCTCAGTCAAGAGGGTCGGGGACCTGCAGGCATTTTCGGTTGACGAAGCGTGCCTGGAATTTGGGCCGGCTAACTCTCACGTGATCCTGAGACCCCGGCCTGGATATGTGCCCAAGGTTCCCACCACTCCGTTTAAGGACCAGGTGGTGAACCTGCAAGCGCTGCCTTTGGAGGAGGCAGACCCAGCCTTGGCATTGCTCTGTCCAGTACGCGCCCTCCGCGCCTACATAGACATGACGCAGTGTTTCAGGACCTCAGACCAGCTCTTTGTCTGTTATGGTGGAGAGCGGAAGGGAAGTGCTCTCTCAAAGCAAAGGCTGTCTCACTGGATAGTGGACACCATTGCGTTGGCTTACCAGCAGCAAGGCCGACCATGTCCCCTTGGTGTGAGGGCACACTCCACCCGGAGTGTTGCCTCCTCTTGGGCTCTAGCGCATGGCGCCTCGCTAGCAGACATCTGCAGAGCTGCAGGCTGGGCGACACCCAACACATTCGCCAGATTCTACAATCTCCGAGTGGAGCCAGTGTCCGACTATGTACTCGCCCCCCCGAGGGGCCGGTAATGGACCAGGCTCAGGTGTCTTCGCTTGCTCGCCACTCCACTCCTCGGACTGGATACGTGCGATATTTCCTCAGGTGAGCTCCCCGAGAGCCCTGAGCTCCTCCAGCACTGTCGACGCCGACATCAGTTCAGTCTGCCCTTTCTAGCCCAGACCCTCATGTCCGGCCAGGTGCCCCATGTGCATGGTTCCCTCCGGCGACCCCCACATGTGTATTTCACCGTAAGTCTCCGCAGTGAGCGGGTTTCTTCCCTTGGCGTGTCCCCGCCACCCCTAGGGTTAAAAATCCACCTTCGGCTGGTACCCTAGAGATCTTCCATATGCAGCCCCTAACGGCTCATATGTGTCTCTTAAGTCCTCCCCACGGGTAGGCATTTTGGCATTCCCTCACTGGGATATGCTTCCCAGTGTACCTTGGTATTCCTGTGTTAAGTGGGAGTCCTTCGTCCGTATTAGTCTTACGACAGGGAACTCACACTTACGCAGGGCGCTGGAAGACAGCTGAGTGGCGGGATTATATTGGGACCCCCATTCGTTAGTCACTAACGTTACGTCGTAGTGACTGAACGAAAGGGAACGTCTCGGTTACGGATGTAACCCTCGTTCCCTGAGGAGGGAACGGAGACGTAACGTCCCCTTGCCACATCAGCTGTGCTACCTGGAACGCAGGAGTTCAGTCTTGGCTCCTCAAGCAGGTAACATAATGCGATATTGCCTCGTACTTCCTTATATACTCACGCGGTGAGGCGGAGTTACGTATGCAAATTCCGCATGCCCCATGGCATTGGCACGCCATTGGGCGTTTTCTCAAAACTCGAAGTTGATAGGCTTCTAAGCGAAACCCCCATTCGTTAGTCACTAACGTTACGTCTCCGTTCCCTCCTCAGGGAACGAGGGTTACATCCGTAACCGAGACGTTCAGTAGGTCAAATATGGACAAACCTTTTTTAGACCTGTAAGCTACTTATTGGAATCAGAAGGGAAGTCAATGAGTGACTTTTTGACCTTTGGGACAAAAATTTGTTCAGTAGGTCAAATATGGACTTCTGTACAGCCATAATATATATATATATAAAAAAATTAAATAAAAAAAAATTAAACCTTTTGTAGACCTTTTAGCTACTTCTTGGAACCAGAAGGAAAGTCAATGAGTGACTTTTTGACCTTTGGTAAAAAAAATTGTTCAGTAGGTCAAATATGGACTTCTTGTACAGCCATAATATGTATATAAAAAAAATAAATTAAAAAAATTAAACCTTTTGTAGACCTTTTAGCTACTTATTGGAACCAGAAGGAAAGTCAATGAGTGACTTTTTGACCTTTGGGAGAAAAATTTGTTCAGTATGTCAAAAATGGACTTCAGTACAGCCATAATATGTAAAAAAAAAAAAAAAAAAAAAAACAATTAAACCTTTTGTAGACCTTTTAGCTACTAATTGGAACCAGAAGGAAAGTCAATGAGTGATTTATTGACCTTTGGGACAAAAATGTGTTCAGTAGGTCAAATATGGACTTCTGTATAGCCATAATATGTTAAAAAAAATGTTAACCTTTTGTAGACCTTTTAGCAACTAATTGGAACCAGAAGGAAAGTCAATGAGTGACTTTTTGACCTTTGTTCAGTAGGTCAAAAATTGGACTTCTGTACAGCCATAACATGTAAAAAAAATAATAATATAAAGAAATTTAAACCTTTTTGTGGAACTTTTGGCTAGCAATTGGATTCAGAAGGGAAGTCAAAGAGTGTGTATGTATAGTAAGTTAGTGTTCAAAGACTCTTGGGCAAAAATATGTTCAGTAAGTTAAATATGGACTTCTTTTACAGCCATAATATGTGAAAAAAAAATATATATATATATATTAAACCTTTTTTAGACCTGTAAGCTACTTATTGGAAACAGAAGGGAAGTCAATGAGTGATTTTTTGACCTTTGGGACAAAAATTTGTTCAGTAGGTCAAATATGAACTTCTGTACAGCCATAACATGTCAAACATTTTTGTAGAAATGTTGGCTAGTAAAGGGAATAAGAAGGGAAGTCAATGAGTATGTATAGTAAATTAGTGTTTAAGGACTCTTAGGCCTAAAACATGTTCTTTAGGTCAAATATGGACTTCTGTAAAGCCAAAACATGTATAAAAAAATGTGGAACTTTTAACTAATAATTGGAATCAGAATGGAAGTCAATGAGTATGTATAGTGAATTAGTGTGTATGGACTCTTAGTCAAGAAACATGTTCAGTAGGTCAAATATGGACTTCTTGTACAGCCATAATATGTAAAAAAAAAAAATAATAATAATAATAATAATTTAAAATTTTTTTAGACCTGTAAGCTATTTATTGGAATCAGAAGGGAAATCAGTGAGTGACTTTTTGACCTTTGGGACAAAAATATGTTCAGTAGGTCAAATATGGACTTCTGTACAGCCATAATGTGTAAAAAAAAAAAATTAAAACCTTTTGTAGACCTTTTAGCTACTAATTGGAACCAGAACGAAAGTCAATGAGTGACTTTTTGACCTTTGGGACAAAACATAGTTCAGTAGGTCAAATATGGACTTCTTGTACAGCCATAATATGTAAAAAAAAAAAAAAAAAAAAAAAACTAAAACCTTTTTGTGGAACTTTTGGCTAGCAATTGGATTCAGAAGGGAAGTCAACGAGTGTGTATGTATGGTAAGTTAGTGTTCAAGGACTCTTGGGCCAAAAATATGTTCAGTAAGTTAAATATGGACTTTTTGTACAGACAAAACTTATTTAAAAAAAATAAATAAATAACTTTAAAAAACCTTTTGTGGGACTTCTGTCTGGTAATTGGATTCAGAAGGGAAGTCTATGTATAGTGAATTAGTGTGTATGGACTCTTAGTCCAAAAACATGTTCAGTAGGTCAAATATGGACTTCTGTAGAGACATAATATGTAAAAAAAAAATAATAATAATTTAAACGTTTTGCAGACCTTTTAGCTACTTATTGGAACCAGAAGGAAAGTCAATGAGTGACTTTTTGACCTTTGGGAAAAAAAATTGTTCAGTAGGTCAAATATGGACTTCTGTACAGCCTTAATATGTAAAAAAAAAAAAAAAAAAGAAAAAAAAATTTAACCTTTTGTAGACCTTTTAGCTACTTATTGGAACCAGAAGGAAAGTTAATGAGTGACTTTTTGACCTTTCGAAAAAAAAATTGTTCAGTAGGTCAAATATGGACTTTGTACAGCCATAATATATATATATAAAAAAAAAATGTTTTTAACCTTTTGTAGACCTTTTAGCTGCTTATTGGAACCAGAAGGAAAGTCAATAAGTGACTTTTTGACCTTTGGGACAAAAATTTGTTCAGTAGGTCAAATATGGACTTCTGTACAGCCATAATATGTAACAAAAAAAAATTGTTTTTTACCTTTTGTAGACCTTTTAGCTACTAATTGGAACCAGAAGGAAAGTCAATGAGTGACTTTTTGACCTTTGGGAAAAAAAATTGTTCAGTAGGTCAAATATGGACTTCTTGTACAGCAATAATATGTAAAAAAAAAAAAAATGAAAAAAGAAAAATCCAAACCTTTTGTAGACCTGTGAGCTACTTATTGGAATCAGAAGGGAAGTCAATGAGTGACTTTTTGACCTTTGGGACAAAAATTTGTTCAGTAGGTCAAATATGGACTTCTGTACAGCCATAACATGTAAAAAAAATAATAATATAAAGAAATTAAAACCTTTTTGTGGAACTTTTGGCTAGCAATTGGATTCAGAAGGGAAGTCAAAGAGTGTGTAAGTATAGTAAGTTAGTGTTCAAGGACTCTTGGGCAAAAATATGTTCAGTAAGTTAAATATGGACTTCTTGTACAGCCATAATATGTGAAAAAAAAAAAAAATTAAACCTTTTTTAGACCTGTAAGCTACTTATTGGAAACAGAAGGGAAGTCAATGAGTGATTTTTTGACCTTTGGGACAAAAATTTGTTCAGTAGGTCAAATATGAAATTCTGTACAGCCATAACATGTCAAACATTTTTGTAGAAATGTTGGCTAGTAAAGGGAATAAGAAGGGAAGTCAATGAGTATGTATAGTAAATTAGTGTTTAAGGACTATTAGGCCTAAAACATGTTCTTTATTTCAAATTTGGACTTCTGTAAAGCCAAAACATGTATAAAAAAATGTGGACCTTTTAACTACTAATTGGAATCAGAATAGAAGTCAATGAGTATGTATAGTGAATTAGTGTGTATGGACTCTTAGTCCAAAAACATGTTCAGTAGGTCAAATATGGAATTCTTGTACAGCCATAATATGTAAAAAAAAAAAAAATAATAATAATAATTTAAACCTTTTTTAGACCTGTAAGCTACTTATTGGAATCAGAAGGGAAGTCAATGAGTGACTTTTTGACCTTTGGGACAAAAATTTGTTCAGTAGGTCAAATATGGACTTCTGTACAGCCATAATATGTATATATAAAAAAAATTAAATAAAAAAAAATTAAACCTTTTGTGGACCTTTTAGCTACTTCTTGGAACCAGAAGGAAAGTCAATGAGTGACTTTTTGACCTTTGGTAAAAAAAAATGTTCAGTAGGTCAAATATGGACTTCTGTACAGCCATATGTAAAAAAAAAAAAAAGAAAAAAAAACATTTAACCTTTTGTAGACCTTTTAGCTACTTATTGGAACCAGAAAGAAAGTCAATGAGTGACTTTTTGACCTTTGGGACAAAAATTTGTTCAGTAGGTCAAATATGGACTTTGTACAGCCATAATATGTAAAAAAAAAAAAGAAAAAAAAACATTTAACCTTTTATAAACCTTTTAGCTACTTATTGGAACCAGAAGGAAAGTCAATGAGTGACTTTTTGACCTTTGGGACAAAAATTTGTTCAGTAGGTCAAATATGGACTTCTGTACAGCCATAATATGTAACAAAAAAAAATTGTTTTTTTACCTTTTGTAGACCTTTTAGCTACTAATTGGAACCAGAAGGAAAGTCAATGAGTGACTTTTTGACCTTTGGAAAAAAAAATTGTTCAGTAGGTCAAATATGGACTTCTTGTACAGCAATAATATGTAAAAAAAAAAAAAGAAAAAAAAAATCCAAACCTTTTGTAGACCTGTGAGCTACTTATTGGAATCAGAAGGGAAGTCAATGAGTGACTTTTTGACCTTTGGGACAAAAATTTGTTCAGTAGGTCAAATATGGACTTCTGGACAGCCATAACATGTAAAAAAAAAAATAATATAAAGAAATTAAAACCTTTTTGTGGAACTTTTGGCTAGCAATTGGATTCAGAAGGGAAGTCAAAGAGTGTGTAAGTATAGTAAGTTAGTGTTCAAGGACTCTTGGGCAAAAATATGTTCAGTAAGTTAAATATGGACTTCTTGTACAGCCATAATATGTGAAAAAAAAAAAAAAATTTAAACCTTTTTTAGACCTGTAAGCTACTTATTGGAAACAGAAGGGAAGTCAATGAGTGATTTTTTGACCTTTGGGACAAAAATTTGTTCAGTAGGTCAAATATGAAATTCTGTACAGCCATAACATGTCAAACATTTTTTTAGAAATGTTGGCTAGTAAAGGGAATAAGAAGGGAAGTCAATGAGTATGTATAGTAAATTAGTGTTTAATGACTATTAGGCCTAAAACATGTTCTTTATTTCAAATTTGGACTTCTGTAAAGCCAAAACATGTATAAAAAAATGTGGACCTTTTAACTACTAATTGGAATCAGAATAGAAGTCAATGAGTATGTATAGTGAATTAGTGTGTATGGACTCTTAGTCCAAAAACACGTTCAGTAGGTCAAATATGGAATTCTTGTACAGCCATAATATGTAAAAATAATAATAATAATAATAATAATTTAAACCTTTTTTAGACCTGTAAGCTACTTATTGGAATCAGAAGGGAAGTCAATGAGTGACTTTTTGACCTTTGGGACAAAAATTTGTTCAGTAGGTCAAATATGGACTTCTGTACAGCCATAATATGTATATATAAAAAAAATTAAATAAAAAAAAATTAAACCTTTTGTGGACCTTTTAGCTACTTCTTGGAACCAGAAGGAAAGTCAATGAGTGACTTTTTGACCTTTGGTAAAAAAAAATGTTCAGTAGGTCAAATATGGACTTCTGTACAGCCATAATATGTAAAAAAAAAAAAAAAGAAAAAAAAAACATTTAACCTTTTGTAGACATTTCAGCTACTTATTGGAACCAGAAAGAAAGTCAATGAGTGACTTTTTGACCTTTGGGACAAAAATTTGTTCAGTAGGAAAATATGGACTTTGTACAGCCATAATATGTAAAAAAAAAAAAGAAAAAAAAAACATTTAACCTTTTGTAGACCTTTTAGCTACTTATTGGAACCAGAAGGAAAGTCAATGAGTGACTTTTTGACCTTTGGGTCAAAAATTTGTTCAGTAGGTCAAATATGGACTTTGTACAGCCATAATATGTAAAAAAAAAAAAAAAAAAAAAGAAAAAGAAAATATTTTTTTTTTTTACCTTTTGTTTACCTTTTAGCTACTTATTGGTACCAGGAGGAAAGTCAATGAGTGACTTTTTGACCTTTGGGACAAACATTTATTCAGTAGGTCAAATATGGACTTCTGTACAGCCATAATATGTCAAACATTTTTGTGGGAATGTTGGCTAGTAAAGGGAATAAGAAGGGAAGTCAATGAGTATGTATAGTAAATTAGTGTTTAAGGACTCTTAGGCCTAAAACATGTTCTTTCGGTCAAATATGGACTTCTGTACAGCCAAAACATGTATTAAAAATATGTGGACCTTTTAACTACTAATTGGAATCAGAATGGAAGTCAATGAGTATGTATAGTGAATTAGTGTGTAAGGACTCTTAGTGCAAAAACATGTTCAGCAGGTCAAATGTGGACTTCTTGTACAGCCATAATATGTAAAAAAAAAAAAAAAATTCCAAACCTTTTTTAGACCTGTAAGCTACTTATTGGAATCAGAAGGGAAGTCAATGTGTGACTTTTTGACCTTTTTCGACAACATTTTTTTCATTAGGTCAAATATGGACTTCTGTACAGCCATAATATGTATATATGAAAAAAATAAAATAAAATAAAATTTAACCTTTTGTAGACCTTTTAGCTACTTCTTGGAACCAGAAGGAAAGTCAATGAGTGACTTTTTGACCTTTGGTAAAAAAAAATTGTTCAGTAGGTCAAATATGGACTTCTGTACAGCCATAATATGTAAAAAAAAAAAAAACATTTAACCTTTTGTAGACCTTTTAGCTACTTATTGGTACCAGGAGGAAAGTCAATGAGTGACTTTTTGACCTTTGGGACAAACATTTATTCAGTAGGTCAAATATGGACTTCTGTACAGCCATAACATGTAAAAAAAATAATAATATATTTAAACCTTTTTGTGGAACTTTTGGCTAGCAATTGGATTCAGAAGGGACGTCAAAGAGTGTGTATGTATAGTGTTCAAAGACTCTTGGGCAAAAATATGTTCAGTAAGTTAAATATGGACTTCTTGTACAGCCATAATATGTGAAAAAAATTTTTTATATATATTAAACCTTTTTTAGACCTGTAAGCTACTTATTGGAAACAGAAGGGAAGTCAATTAGTGATTTTTTGACCTTTGGGACAAAAATTTGTTCAGTAGGTCAAATATGAACTTCTGTACAGCCATAACATGTCAAACATTTTTGTAGAAATGTTGGCTAGTAAAGGGAATAAGAAGGGAAGTCAATGAGTATGTATAGTAAATTAGTGTTTAAGGACTCTTAGGCCTAAAACGTGTTCTTTAGGTCAAATATGGACTTCTGTAAAGCCAAAACATGTATAAAAAAAATGTGGAACTTTTAACTAATAATTGGAATCAGAATGGAAGTCAATGACTATGTATAGTGAATTAGTGTGTATGGACTCTTAGTCAAAAAACATGTTCAGTAGGTCAAATATGGACTTCTTGTACAGCCATAATATGTAAAAAAAAAAAAATAATAATAATAATTTAAACCTTTTTTAGACCTGTAAGCTATTTATTGGAATCAGAATGGAAATCAGTGAGTGACTTTTTGACCTTTGGGACAAAAATATGTTCAGTAGGTCAAATATGGACTTCTGTACAGCCATAATGTGTAAAAAAAAAAATTAAAACCTTTTGTAGACCTTTTAGCTACTAATTGGAACCAGAAGGAAAGTCAATGAGTGACTTTTTGACCTTTGGGACAAAACATAGTTCAGTAGGTCAAATATGGACTTCTTGTACAGCCATAATATGTAAAAAAAAAAAAAAAAAAAAAAAATATTAAAACCTTTTTGTGGAACTTTTGGCTAGCAATTGGATTCAGAAGGGAAGTCAACGAGTGTGTATGTATAGTAAGTTAGTGTTCAAGGACTCTTGGGCCAAAAATATGTTCAGTAAGTTAAAATATGGACTTTTTGTACAGACAAAACTTATTTAAAAAAAAAAAATAAATAACTTTAAAAAACCTTTTGTGGGACTTCTGTCTGGTAATTGGATTCAGAAGGGAAGTCTATGTATAGTGAATTAGTGTGTATGGACTCTTAGTCCAAAAACATGTTCAGTAGGTCAAATATGGACTTCTGTAGAGACATGTTTTTAACCTTTTGTAGACCTTTTAGCTGCTTATTGGAACCAGAAGGAAAGTCAATGAGTGAATTTTCGACCTTTGGAAAAAAAAATTGTTCAGTAGGTCAAATATGGACTTCTTGTACAGCAATAATATGTAAAAAAAAAAGAAAAGAAAAAAAAAATCCAAACCTTTTGTAGACCTGTGAGCTACTTATTGGAATCAGAAGGGAAGTCAATGAGTGACTTTTTGACCTTTGGGACAAAAATTTGTTCAGTAGGTCAAATATGGACTTCTGTACAGCCATAACATGTAAAAAAAAAAAATAATAATATAAAGAAATTAAAACCTTTTTGTGGAACTTTTGGCTAGCAATTGGATTCAGAAGGGAAGACAAAGAGTGTGTAAGTATAGTAAGTTAGTGTTCAAGGACTCTTGGGCAAAAATATGTTCAGTAAGTTAAATATGGACTACTTGTACAGCCATAATATGTGAAAAAAAAAAAAAAAATTTAAACCTTTTTTAGACCTGTAAGCTACTTATTGGAAACAGAAGGGAAGTCAATGAGTGATTTTTTGACCTTTGGGACAAAAATTTGTTCAGTAGGTCAAATATGAAATTCTGTACAGCCATAACATGTCAAACATTTTTGTAGAAATGTTGGCTAGTAAAGGGAATAAGAAGGGAAGTCAATGAGTATGTATAGTAAATTAGTGTTTAAGGACTATTAGGCCTAAAACATGTTCTTTATTTCAAATTTGGACTTCTGTAAAGCCAAAACATGTATAAAGAAATGTGGACCTTTTAACTACTAATTGGAATCAGAATGGAAGTCAATGAGTATGTATAGTGAATTAGTGTGTACGGACTCTTAGTCCAAAAACATGTTCAGTAGGTCAAATATGGACTTCTTGTACAGCCATAATATGTAAAAAAAATAATAATAATAATAATAATTTAAACCTTTTTTAGACCTGTAAGCTACTAATTGGAACCAAAAGGAAAGTCAATGAGTGACTTTTTGACCTTTGGGAAAAAAATTTGTTCAGTAGGTCAAATATGGACTTCTTGTACAGCCATAATATGTAAAAAAATAAAATAAAAAAAAAATCCAAACCTTTTGTAGACCAGTAAGCTACTAATTGGAATCAGAAGGGAAGTCAATGAGTGACTTTTTGACCTTTGGGACAAAAATTTGTTCAGTAGGTCAAATATGGACTTCTGTACAGCCATAACATGTAAAAAAAAAAATAATATAAAGAAATTAAAACCTTTTTGTGGAACTTTTGGCTAGCAATTGGATTCAGAAGGGAAGTCAAAGAGTGTGTATGTATAGTGTTAGTGTTCAAGGACTCTTGGGCAAAAATATGTTCAGTAAGTTAAATATGGACTTCTTGTACAGCCATAATATGTGAAAAAAAAAAATGTAAACCTTTTTTAGACCTGTAAGCTACTTATTGGAAACAGAAGGGAAGTCAATGAGTGATTTTTTGACTTTCGGGACAAAAATTTGTTCAGTAGGTCAAATATGAAATTCTGTACAGCCATAACATGTCAAACATTTTTGTAGAAATGTTGGCTAGTAAAGGGAATAAGAAGGGAAGTCAATGAGTATGTATAGTAAATTAGTGTTTAAGGACTCTTAGGCCTAAAACATGTTCTTTAGGTCAAATATGGACTTCTGTAAAGCCAAAACATGTATAAAAAAATGTGGACCTTTTAACTACTAATTGGAATCAGAATGGAAGTCAATGAGTATGTATAGTGAATTAGTGTGTATGGACTCTTAGTGCAAAAACATGTTCAGTAGGTCAAATATGGACTTCTTGTACAGCCATATTATGTAAAAAAAATAACAAAATAAAAAAGAAATAAAGAAAAATCCAAACCTTTTTTAGACCTGTAAGCTACTTATTGGAATCAGAAGGGAAGTCAATGAGTGACTTTTTGACCTATGGGACAAAAATTTGTTCAGTAGGTCAAATATGGACTTCTGTACAGCCATGATATGTATATATAAAAAATAAAATAAAATAAAATTAAACCTTTTGTAGACCTTTTAACTACTTCTTGGAACCAGAAGGAAAGTCAATGAAAGACTTTTTGACCTTTGGTAAAAAAAATTGTTCAGTAGGTCAAATATGGACTACTGTACAGCCATAACATGTAATAAATAATAATAGTAAAAAAAACATTAAAACCTTTTGTGGACCTTTTAGCTACAAATTGGAATCAGAAGGGAAGTCAATGAGTGACTTTTTTGACCTTTGGGCCAAAAATTATTCAGTAGGTCAAAAATGGACTTTTGTACAGCCATAATATTTAAAAAATAATAATGGTAAAAAAACATTAAAAACTTTTTGTGGAACTTTTGGCTAGCAATTGTGTGTATGTATAGTAAGTTAGTGTTCAAGGACTCTTGGGCCAAAAATATGTTCAGGAAGTTAAATGGACTTTGTACAGCCATAATATGTAAAATCAAATTGGATGCATTGAAGAGACAAGTGATTTTGCATTGCATTCAAGAACTCGGTGTGCATTTAAGAGAATAGTGCTTTTGCATTGCAATGCATACGAAACTCATTGTGCATTGAAGAGACAAGTGATTTTACATTGCATTGCATATAAGAACTTTTTGTGCATTGAAAAGACAAGTGATTTTGCATTGCATTGCATTAAAAAACACTTGTGCATTGACGAGATTAGTACTTTTGCATTGCAATGCATACAAGACTCGGTGTGCATTGAACAGATTAGTGCTTTTGCATTGCATTGCATAAAAAAAACTTGTGCATTGACGAGATTAGTGCTTTTGCATTGCATTGCATATAAGAACTTTTTGTGCATTGAAGAGACAAGTGATTTTGCATTGCAATGCACACAAAACACATTGTGCATTGAATAGATTAGTGCGTTTGCATTGCATGGCATTAAAAGAAACTTGTGAATTGTCGCGAATAGTGCTTTATGCAAAAGCATACGAAACTCATTGTGCATTGAAGAGACAAGTGATTTTGAATTGCATTGCATTCAAACACTCGGTGTGCATTGAAGAGACAAGTGATTTTGCATTCCATCACAATAAAAAAACTTGTGCTTTGACCAGATTAGTGCTTTTGCATTGCAATGTATACAATACTTTTTTTTGCATTGAAGAGACAAGTGATTTTGCATTGCATTCAAGAACTCGTTGTGCATTGAAGAGACAAGTGATTTTGTATTTCATTGCATTCAAACACTCGGTGTGCATTGAAGAGAATATTGGTTTTGCATTGCAATGCATACAAAACACATTGTGCATGGAAGAGACAAGTGATTTTGCATTGCATCACAATAAAAAAAACTTGTGCTTTGACCAGATCAGTGCTTTTGCATTGCAATGTATACAATACTCTTTTTCATTGAAGAGACAAGTGATTTTGCATTGCATTGCATATAAGAACTTTGTGTGCATTGAAGAGCAAGTGATTTTGCATTGCATTCAAGAACTCGTAGTGCATTGAAGAGACAAGGGATTTTGTATTGCATTGCATTCAAAAACTCGGTGTGCATTTAAGAGAATAGTGCTTTGGCATTGCAATGCATACGAAACTCATTGTGCATTGAAGAGACAAGGGATTTTACATTGCATTGCATATAAGAACTTTTTGTGCATTGAAAAGACAAGTGATTTTGCATTGCATCGCATTAAAAAACTTGTGCTTTGACCAGATTAGTGCTTTTGCATTGCAATGTATACAATACTTTTTTCTGCATTGAAGAGACAAGTGATTTTGCATTGCATTGCATATAAGAACTGTGTGTGCATTGAAGAGACAAGTGATTTTGCATTGCATTCAAGAACACATTGTGCATGGAAGAGACAAGTGATTTTGCATTGCATCACAATAAAAAAACTTGTGCTTTGACCAGATTAGTGCTTTTGCATTGCAATGTATACAATACTTTTTTTGCATTGAAGAGACAAGTGATTTTGTATTGCATTGCATTCAAAAACTCGGTGTGCATTTAAGAGAATAGTGCTTTTGCATTGCAATGCATATAAGAACTTTTTGTGCATTGAAGAGACAAGTGATTTTGCATTGCATTCAAGAACTCGGTGTGCATTTAAGAGAATAGTGCTTTTGCATTGCAATGCATACTAAACTCATTGTGCATTGAAGAGACAAGGGATTTTACATTGCATTGCATATAAGAACTTTTTGTGCATTGAAAAGACAAGTGATTTTGCATTGCATCGCATTAAAAAACACTTGTGCATTGACGAGATTAGTGCTTTTGCATTGCTTTGCATATAAGAACTTTTTGTGCATTGAAGAGACAAGTGATTTTGCATTGCATTCAAGAACTCGGTGTGCATTTAAGAGAATAGTGCTTTTGCATTGCAATGCATACTAAACTCATTGTGCATTGAAGAGACAAGGGATTTTACATTGCATTGCACATAAGAACTTTTTGTGCATTGAAAAGACAAGTGATTTTGCATTGCATCGCATTAAAAAACACTTGTGCATTGACGAGATTAGTGTTTTTGCATTGCATTGCATAT
Source organism: Gobio occitaniae (assembly GCA_033150135.1). NCBI lineage: Eukaryota > Metazoa > Chordata > Actinopteri > Cypriniformes > Gobionidae > Gobio > Gobio occitaniae. The sequence goes on along the minus strand of JARQWZ010005940.1, from coordinate 23,461 downwards.
AAGAACTTTTTGTGCATTGAAGAGACAAGTGATTTTGCATTGCATTCAAGAACTCGGTGTGCATTTAAGAGAATAGTGCTTTTGCATTGCAATGCATACGAAACTTATTGTGCATTGAAGAGACAAATGATTTTGCATTGCATTGCATATAAGAACTTTTTGTGCATTAAAGAGACAAGTGATTTTGCATTGCATCGCATTAAAAAACACTTGTGCATTGACGAGATTAGTACTTTTGCATTGCAATGCATACAAGACTCGGTGTGCATTGAACAGATTAGTGCTTTTCATTGCATTGCATTAAAAAAACTTGTGCATTGACGAGATTAGTGCTTTTGCATTGCATTGCATATAAGAACTTTTTGTGCATTGAAGAGACAAGTGATTTTGCATTGCAATGCACACAAAACACATTGTGCATTGAATAGATTAGTGCGTTTGCATTGCATGGCATTAAAAGAAACTTGTGAATTTTCGCGAATAGGGATTTTGCATTGCAATGCATACGAAAGTCATTGTGCATTGAAGAGACAAGTGATTTTGAATTGCATTGCATTCAAACACTCGGTGTGCATTGAAGAGACAAGTGATTTTGTATTGCATTGCATTCAAAAACTCGGTGTACATTTAAGAGAATAGTGCTTTTGCATTGCAATGCATACAAAACACATTGTGCATGGAAGAGACAAGTGATTTTGCATTGCATCACAATAAAAAAAACTTGTGCTTTGACCAGATTAGTGCTTTTGCATTGCAATGTATACAATACTCTTTTTGCATTGAAGAGACAAGTGATTTTGCATTGCATTGCATATAAGAACTTTGTGTGCATTGAAGAGCAAGTGATTTTGCATTGCATTCAAGAACTCGTAGTGCATTGAAGAGACAAGGGATTTTGTATTGCATTGCATTCAAAAACTCGGTGTGCATTTAAGAGAATAGTGCTTTGGCATTGCAATGCATACGAAACTTATTGTGCATTGAAGAGACAAGGGATTTTACATTGCATTGCATATAAGAACTTTTTGTGCATTGAAAAGACAAGTGATTTTGCATTGCATCGCATTAAAAAACTTGTGCTTTGACCAGATTAGTGCTTTTGCATTGCAATGTATACAATACTTTTTTCTGCATTGAAGAGACAAGTGATTTTGCATTGCATTGCATATAAGAACTGTGTGTGCATTGAAGAGACAAGTGATTTTGCATTGCATTCAAGAACACATTGTGCATGGAAGAGACAAGTGATTTTGCATTGCATCACAAAAAAAAAACTTGTGCTTTGACCAGATTAGTGCTTTTGCATTGCAATGTATACAATACTTTTTTTGCATTGAAGAGACAAGTGATTTTGTATTGCATTGCATTCAAAAACTCGGTGTGCATTTAAGAGAATAGTGCTTTTGCATTGCAATGCATACGAAACTCTGTGCATTGAAGAGACAAGGGATTTTACATTGCATTGCATATAAGAACTTTTTGTGCATTGAAAAGACAAGTGATTTTGCGTTGCATCGCATTAAAAAACACTTGTGCATTGACGAGATTAGTGCTTTTGCATTGCATTGCATATAAGAACTTTTTGTGCATTGAAGAGACAAGTGATTTTGCATTGCATTCAAGAACTCGGTGTGCATTTAAGAGAATAGTGCTTTTGCATACTAAACTCATTGTGCATTGAAGAGACAAGGGATTTTACATTGCATTGCATATAAGAACTTTTTGTGCATTGAAAAGACAAGTGATTTTGCATTGCATCGCATTAAAAAACACTTGTGCATTGACGAGATTAGTGTTTTTGCATTGCATTGCATATAAGAACTTTTTGTGCATTGAAGAGACAAGTGATTTTGCATTGCATTCAAGAACTCGGTGTGCATTTAAGAGAATAGTGCTTTTGCATTGCAATGCATACGAAACTTATTGTGCATTGAAGAGACAAATGATTTTGCATTGCATTGCATATAAGAACTTTTTGTGCATTAAAGAGACAAGTGATTTTGCATTGCATCGCATTAAAAAACACTTGTGCATTGACGAGATTAGTACTTTTGCATTGCAATGCATACAAGACTCGGTGTGCATTGAACAGATTAGTGCTTTTCATTGCATTGCATTAAAAAAACTTGTGCATTGACGAGATTAGTGCTTTTGCATTGCATTGCATATAAGAACTTTTTGTGCATTGAAGAGACAAGTGATTTTGCATTGCAATGCACACAAAACACATTGTGCATTGAATAGATTAGTGCGTTTGCATTGCATGGCATTAAAAGAAACTTGTGAATTGTCGCGAATAGGGATTTTGCATTGCAATGCATACGAAAGTCATTGTGCATTGAAGAGACAAGTGATTTTGAATTGCATTGCATTCAAACACTCGGTGTGCATTGAAGAGACAAGTGATTTTGCATTGCAATGCACACAAAACTCATTGTGCATTGAAGAGACAAGTGATTTTGAATTGCATTGCATTCAAACACTCGGTGTGCATTGAAGAGACAAGTGATTTTGCATTGCATATAAGAACTTTGTGTGCATTGAGAGACAAGTGATTTTGCATTGCATTCAAGAACTCGTTGTGCATTGAAAAGACAAGTGATTTTGTATTGCATTGCATTGCATTCAAACACTCGGTGTGCATTGAAGAGTGAAGTGATTTTGCATTGCATATAAGAACTCGTTGTGCATTGAAGAGACAAGTGATTTTACATTGCATTCAAGAACTCGTTGTGAATTGAAGAGACAAGTGATTTTGTATTTCATTGCATTCAAACACTCGGTGTGCATTGAAGAGAATATTGGTTTTGCATTGCAATGCATACAAAACACATTGTGCATGGAAGAGACAAGTGATTTTGCATTGCATCACAATAAAAAACTTGTGCTTTGACCAGATAAGTGCTTTTGCATTGCAATGTATACAATACTTTTTTTGCATTGAAGAGACAAGTGATTTTGCATTGCATTGCATATAATAACTTTGTGTGCATTGAAGAGACAAGTGATTTTGCATTGCATTCAAGAACTCGTTGTGTATTGAAGAGACAAGTGATTTTGTATTGCATTGCATTCAAACACTCGGTGTGCATTGAAGAGACAAGTGATTTTACATTGCATCACAATAAAAAAAACTTGTGCTTTGACCAGATAAGTGCTTTTGCATTGCAATGTATACAATACTTTTTTTTGCATTGAAGAGACAAGTTATTTTGCATTGCATTGCATATAAGAACTGTGTGTGCATTGAAGAGACGAGTGATTTTGCATTGCATTGCATATAATAACTTTGTGTGCATTGAAGAGCAAGTGATTTTGCATTGCATTCAAGAACTCGTAGTGCATTGAAGAGACAAGGGATTTTGTATTGCATTGCATTCAAAAACTCGGTGTGCATTTAAGAGAATAGTGCTTTGGCATTGCAATGCATACGAAACTCATTGTGCATTGAAGAGACAAGGGATTTTACATTGCATTGCATATAAGAACTTTTTGTGCATTGAAAAGACAAGTTATTTTGCATTGCATCGCATTAAAAAACTTGTGCTTTGACCAGATTAGTGCTTTTGCATTGCAATGTATACAATACTTTTTTCTGCATTGAAGAGACAAGTGATTTTGCATTGCATTGTATATAAGAACTGTGTGTGCATGGAAGAGACAAGTGATTTTTGCATTGCATCACAATAAAAAAACTTGTGCTTTGACCAGATTAGTGCTTTTGCATTGCAATGTATACAATACTTTTTTTGCATTGAAGAGACAAGTGATTTTGCATTGCATTGCATATAATAACTTTGTGTGCATTGAAGAGACAAGTGATTTTGCATTGCATTCAAGAACTCGTTGTGCATTGAAGAGACAAGTGATTTTTTATTGCATTGCATTCAAAAACTCGGTGTGCATTTAAGAGAATAGTGCTTTTGCATTGCAATGCATACAAAACACATTGTGAATGGAAGAGACAAGTGATTTTGCATTGCATCACAATAAAAAAAACTTGTGCTTTGACCAGATTAGTGCTTTTGCATTGCAATGTATACAATACTTTTTTTGCATTGAAGAGACAAGTGATTTTGCATTGCATTGCATATAAGAACTTTGTGTGCATTGAAGAGCAAGTGATTTTGCATTGCATTCAAGAACTCGTAGTGCATTGAAGAGACAAGGGATTTTGTATTGCATTGCATTCAAAAACTCGGTGTGCATTTAAGAGAATAGTGCTTTGGCATTGCAATGCATACGAAACTCATTGTGCATTGAAGAGACAAGGGATTTTACATTGCATTGCATATAAGAACTTTTTGTGCATTGAAAAGACAAGTGATTTTGCATTGCATCGCATTAAAAAACTTGTGCTTTGACCAGATTAGTGCTTTTGCATTGCAATGTATACAATACTTTTTCTGCATTGAAGAGACAAGTGATTTTGCATTGCATTGCATATAAGAACTGTGTGCGCATTGAAGAGACAAGTGATTTTGCATTGCATTCAAGAACACATTGTGCATGGAAGAGACAAGTGATTTTGCATTGCATCACAATAAAAAAACTTGTGCTTTGACCAGATTAGTGCTTTTGCATTGCAATGTATACAATACTTTTTTTGCATTGAAGAGACAAGTGATTTTGCATTGCATTGCATATAATAACTTTGTGTGCATTGAAGAGACAAGTGATTTTGCATTGCATTCAAGAACTCGTTGTGCATTGAAGAGACAAGTGATTTTGTATTGCATTGCCTTCAAAAACTCGGTGTTAAGAGAATAGTGCTTTTGCATTGCAATGCATACAAAACACATTGTGCATGGAAGAGACAAATGATTTTGCATCGCATCACAATAAAAAATTTGTGCTTTGACCAGATTAGTGCTTTTGCATTGCAATGTATACAATCCTTTTTTTGCATTGAAGAGACAAGTGATTTTGCATTGCATTGCATATAAGAACTTTGTGTGCATTGAAGAGACAAGTGATTTTGCATTGCATTCAAGAACTCGTAGTGCATTGAAGAGACAAGGGATTTTGTATTGCATTGCATTCAAAAACTCGGTGTGCATTTAAGAGAATAGTGCTTTGGCATTGCAATGCATACGAAACTCATTGTGCATTAAAGAGACAAGGGATTTTACATTGCATTGCATATAAGAACTTTTTGTGCATTGAAAAGACAAGTGATTTTGCATTGCATCGCATTAAAAAACTTGTGCTTTGACCAGATTAGTGCTTTTGCATTGCAATGTATACAATACTTTTTTCTGCATTGAAGAGACAAGTGATTTTGCATTGCATTGCATATAAGAACTGTGTGTGCATTGAAGAGAATAGTGCTTTTGCATTGCAATGCATACGAAACTCTGTGCATTGAAGAGACAAGGGATTTTACATTGCATTGCATATAAGAACTTTTTGTGCATTGAAAAGACAAGTGATTTTGCATTGCATCGCATTAAAAAACACTTGTGCATTGACGAGATTAGTGCTTTTGCATTGCATTGCATATAAGAACTTTTTGTGCATTGAAGAGACAAGTGATTTTGCATTGCATTCAAGAACTCGGTGTGCATTTAAGAGAATAGTGCTTTTGCATTGCAATGCATACTAAACTCATTGTGCATTGAAGAGACAAGGGATTTTGCATTGCATTGCATATAAGAACTGTGTGTGCATTGAAGAGACAAGTGATTTTGCATTGCATTCAAGAACACATTGTGCATGGAAGAGACAAGTGATTTTGCATTGCATCACAATAAAAAAACTTGTGCTTTGACCAGATTAGTGCTTTTGCATTGCAATGTATACAATACTTTTTTTGCATTGAAGAGACAAGTGATTTTGCATTGCATTGCATATAATAACTTTGTGTGCATTGAAGAGACAAGTGATTTTGCATTGCATTCAAGAACTCGTTGTGCATTGAAGAGACAAGTGATTTTGTATTGCATTGCATTCAAAAACTCGGTGTGCATTTAAGAGAATAGTGCTTTTGCATTGCAATGCATACAAAACACATTGTGCATGGAAGAGACAAGTGATTTTAAATTGCATCACAATAAAAAAAACTTGTGCTTTGACCAGATTAGTGCTTTTGCATTGCAATGTATACAATACTTTTTTTGCATTGAAGAGACAAGTGATTTTGCATTGCATTGCATATAAGAACTTTGTGTGCATTGAAGAGACAAGTGATTTTGCATTGCATTCAAGAACTCGTAGTGCATTGAAGAGACAAGGGATTTTGTATTGCATTGCATTCAAAAACTCGGTGTGCATTTAAGAGAATAGTGCTTTGGCATTGCAATGCATACGAAACTCATTGTGCATTAAAGAGACAAGGGATTTTACATTGCATTGCATATAAGAACTTTTTGTGCATTGAAAAGACAAGTGATTTTGCATTGCATCGCATTAAAAAACTTGTGCTTTGACCAGATTAGTGCTTTTGCATTGCAATGTATACAATACTTTTTTCTGCATTGAAGAGACAAGTGATTTTGCATTGCATTGCATATAAGAACTGTGTGTGCATTGAAGAGACAAGTGATTTTGCATTGCATTCAAGAACACTGTGCATGGAAGAGACAAGTGATTTTGCATTGCATCACAATAAAAAAACTTGTGCTTTGACCAGATTAGTGCTTTTGCATTGCAATGTATACAATACTTTTTTTGCATTGAAGAGACAAGTGATTTTGTATTGCATTGCATTCAAAAACTCGGTGTGCATTTAAGAGAATAGTGCTTTTGCATTGCAATGCATACGAAACTCTGTGCATTGAAGAGACAAATGATTTTGCATTGCATTGCATATAAGAACTTTTTGTGCATTAAAGAGACACGTGATTTTGCATTGCATCGCATTAAAAAACACTTGTGCATTGACGAGATTAGTACTTTTGCATTGCAATGCATACAAGACTCGGTGTCCATTGAACAGATTAGTGCTTTTGCATTGCATTGCATTAAAAAAAAAATTGTGCATTGACGAGATTAGTGCTTTTGCATTGCATTGCAAATAAGAACTTTTTGTGCATTGAAGAGACAAGTGATTTTGCATTGCAATGCACACAAAACACATTGTGCATTGAATAGATTAGTTCGTTTGCATTGCATGGCATTAAAAGAAACTTGTGAATTGTCGCGAATAGTGCTTTTGCATTGCAATGCATACTAAACTCATTGTGCATTGAAGAGACAAGGGATTTTACATTGCATTGCATATAAGAACTTTTTGTGCATTGAAAAGACAAGTGATTTTGCATTGCATCACCTTAAAAAACACTTGTGCATTGACGAGATTAGTGCTTTTGCATTGCATTGCATATAAGAACTTTTTATGCATTGAAGAGACAAGTGATTTTGCATTGCATTCAAGAACTCGGTGTGCATTTAAGAGAATAGTGCTTTTGCATGGCAAGGCATACTAAACTCATTGTGCATTGAAGAGACAAATGATTTTGCATTGCATTGCATATAAGAACTTTTTGTGCATTAAAGAGACAAGTGATTTTGCATTGCATCGCATTAAAAAACACTTGTGCATTGACGAGATTAGTACTTTTGCATTGCAATGCATACAAGACTCGGTGTGCATTGAACAGATTAGTGCTTTTGCATTGCATTGCATTAAAAAAAAACTTGTGCATTGACGAGATTAGTGCTTTTGCATTGCATTGCATATAAGAACTTTTTGTGCATTGAAGAGACAAGTGATTTTGCATTGCAATGCACACAAAAAACATTGTGCATTGAATAGATTAGTGCGTTTGCATTGCATGGCATTAAAAGAAACTTGTGAATTGTCGCGAATAGTGCTTTTGCATTGCAATGCATACGAAACTCATTGTGCATTAAAGAGACAAGTGATTTTGAATTGCATTGCATTCAAACACTCGGTGTGCATTGAAGAGACAAGTGATTTTGCATTGCATATAAGAACTTTGTGTGCATTGAGAGACAAGTGATTTTGCATTGCATTTAAGAACTCGTTGTGCATTGAAAAGACAAGTGATTTTGTATTGCATTGCATTCAAACACTCGGTGTGCATAGAAGAGACAAGTGATTTTACATTGCATTCAAGAACTCGTTGTGCATTGAAGAGACAAGTGATTTTGTATTTCATTGCATTCAAACACTCGGTGTGCATTGAAGAGAATATTGGTTTTGCATTGCAATGCATACAAAACACATTGTGCATGGAAGAGACAAGTGATTTTGCATTGCATCACAATAAAAAAACTTGTGCTTTGACCAGATTAGTGCTTTTGCATTGCAATGTATACAATACTTTTTTTGCATTGAAGAGACAAGTGATTTTGCATTGCATTGCATATAAGAACTGTGTGTGCATTGAAGAGACAAGTGATTTTGCATTGCATTCAAGAACTCGTTGTGCATTGAAGAGACAAGGGATTTTGTATTGCATTGCATTCAAACACTCGGTGTGCATTGAAGAGACAAGTGATTTTGCATTGCATCACAATAAAAAAACTTGTGCTTTGACCAGATTAGTGCTTCTGCATTGCAATGTATACAATGCTTTTTTTGCATTGAAGAGACAAGTGATTTTGCATTGCATTGCATATAAGAACTTTGTGTGCATTGAGAGACAAGTGATTTTACATTGCATTCAAGAACTCGTTGTGCATTGAAGAGACAAGTGATTTTGTATTGCATTGCATTCAAACACTCGGTGTGCATTGAAGAGACAAGTGATTTTGCATTGCATCACAATAAAAAAAACTTGTGCTTTGACCAGATTAGTGCTTTTGCATTGCAATGTATACAATACTTTTTTTTGCATTGAAGAGACAAGTGATTTTGCATTGTATTGCATATAAGAACTGTGTGCGCATTGAAGAGACTAGTGATTTTGCATTGCATTAAAGAACTCGTTGTGCATTGAAGAGACAAGTGATTTTGTATTGCATTGCATTCAAACACTCGGTGTGCATTGAAGAGACAAGTGATTTTGCATTGCATCACAATAAAAAAACTTGTGCTTTGACCAGATTAGTGCTTTTGCATTGCAATGTATACAATACTTTTTTTTGCATTGAAGAGACAAGTGATTTTGCATTGCATTCAAGAACTCGTTGTGCATTGAAGAGACAAGTGATTTTGTTTTGCATTGCATTCAAAAACTCAGTGTGCATTGAAGAGAATATTGGTTTTGCATTGCAATGCATACAAAACACATTGTGCATGGAAGAGACAAGTGATTTTGCATTGCATCACAATAAAAAAACTTGGTGTGCATTGACGAGATTAGTGCTTTTGCATTGCATTGCATTTAAGAACTTTTTGTGCATTGAAGAGACAAGTGATTTTGCATTGCATTCAAGAACTCGGTGTGCATTTAAAAGAATAGTGCTTTTGCATTGCATTGCATTAAAAAAAACTCGTGCATTGACGAGATTAGTGCTTTTGCATTGCATTGCATATAAGAACTTTTTGTGCATTGAAGAGACAAGTGATTTTGCATTGCAATGCACACAAAACACATTGTGCATTGAATAGATTAGTGCTTTTGCATTCATAGCATTAAAAAAAACTTGTGAATTGACTAGAATAGTGCTTTTGCATTGCAATGCATACGAAACTCATTGTGCATTGAAGAGACAAGTGATTTTGTATTGCATTGCATTCAAACACTAGGTGTGCATTGAAGAGAATATTGGTTTTGCATTGCGATGCATACAAAACACATTGTGCATTGAATAGATTAGTGATTTTGCATTGCATTGCATATAAGAACTTTGTGTGCATTGAAGAGACAAGTGATTTTGCATTGCATTCACGAACTCGTTGTGCATTGAAGAGACAAGTGATTTTGTATTACATTGCATTCAAACACTCGGTGTTCATTGAAGATAATATTGGTTTTGCATTGCAATGCATACAAAACACTTTGCATTGAAGAGACAAGTGATTTTGCATTGCATCGCAATAAAAAAACTTGTGCATTGACCAGATTAGTGCTTTTGCATTGCACTGCATACAATACTTTTTTTGCATTGAAGAGACAAGTGATTTTGCATTGCATTGCATTCAAGAACTCGGTGTGCATTGAAAACAATAGTGGTTTTGCAGTGCAATGCGTACAAAACACATTGTGCATAGAAGAGACAAGTGATTTTGCATTGCATCGCATTAAAAAACACTTGTGCATTGACGAGATTAGTGCTTTTGCATTGCAATGCATACAAGACTCGGTGTGCATTGAACAGATTAGTGCTTTTTGCATTTCATTGCATTCAAGAACTCGGTGTGCATTTAAGATAATAGTGCTTTTGCATTGCAATGCATATTAAACTCATTGTGCATTGAAGAGACAAGTGATTTTGCATTGTATTGCATATAAGAACTTTTTGTGCATTGAAGAGACGAGTGATTTTGCATTGCATTGCATTCAAGAACTCGGTGTGCATTTAAGAGAATAGTGGTCTTGCATTGCAATGCACACAAAACACATTGTTCACTGAATAGATTAGTGCGTTTGCATTGCATAGCATTAAAACAAACTTGTGAATTGACGAGATTAGTGCTTTTGCATTGCAATGCATACTAAACTCATTGTGCATTTAAGAGACAAGTGATTTAGCATTTCGTTGCATTCAAGAACTCGGTGTGCATTGAAATGATTAGTGCTTTTGCGTTGTACTACATACAAGACTCGTTGTGCATTGAAGAGATAAGTACTGTTGCATTGCATTCAAGAAGTCGGTGTGCATTGAAGAGATTAGTGCTTTTGCATTGCACTGCATACAACACTCTTGCATTGAAGAGACAAGTGCTGTTGCATTGCATTGGATACAAGAACTCGTTGTGTATTGAAGAGATTAGTCCTTTTGCCGTGCATAAAATAACTGATAAGTGCTTTTGCATTAGCAAGTGCATGGCAACATCTGTCTATTCAAAATGTCTATCTCCTCAATGCACCTCGGAATGAGTTGTCTTGCCAGGAAGCAGATAAGTATGTCCTGTTGAACATCTTTCTCACCGACGAATGCTCAAACATAAAATGTCTTATAATGCCCTTTGACTCCTCATGTTAAATCAGCCGGAACGTAGTACATTATGACCTATTGAACATGTTTCTGGCCGATGAGTCCTCAAATATTAAATTACTATAAATACTCATTGACTCCTTACGTTACATCAAGCCATACATTAGGTACATATTAATTCTACTGAACATGTTTAAAGTCTCCTTGAACATTGACTAACTATCCATACTTTTTGACTCTAAGCATTAAATTAGTCTATATTTGACCTACTGAACTTATTTCTGGCCGAAGGGTCCACAAAAGGTTATTTTCTATATTTCTCATAGACTCCTTTTGATGGTGAATCAGTAGTCCATATTTGACCCGCCGATCATATATTTTTTCGTCCTTGAACATTGACTATCCATACTCATTGACTCATTCTTATGTTACATCAGGTTCTAATGTACGGCTGTTGTAACATTGAAGTCAATGAGTAGTACAGTTTTCAAGGACACTTTGGTCAACAAAAAAAAGGACTATGGCTGATTTATCATCATAAAGAGTCTATAATTGTGTATTGAAACTTAAATTACATGTACAATAAACAGAAGTCCATTTTTGACCTACTGAATATGTTTCTGGCCACGATGTCTACAAAGGTTTTCAACTATATACTCTCAATGATTCTTTCTCATGTTAAATCAGACAATAGTCCATATTTGACCTACTGAACATATTTTTTGCCAAAGGGTTCACAAAGGTTTCCATTTGCTATATATTTTCGTAGACCCCTTTTGATATTAAATCAGACATACAGTCTGATATGACCAACTGAACAAATTTCTGGCCTCGATCATGAACTTACTATACATACTCAATGACTTCCCTTCTGATTCCCTTTTGTGGACAAAGGATCAAAAATGGACGTATGGACTATGGACTACTTATGGACTGATGAAAATTCAGTTTGAGGTTTGTTTTTCCAAACAAAGTCAAAAACTTACTTGCCAAACTCTTTGGTAAATGACTTAGGTACAAATAGAGCTTGGGAGACATATGCAGATCTTGACAAACCTTCAGATTTAGACAATAAGACAACAAATCTCTCTGCAACCAAGAGTTAAATTTTCTTTTTGTACTGTTGAGAATTGGAAGAAAGTTAAGAGAATTACGATAGGATTCATCTTTACAAAGTTTTACACCAAGATATGTGACTATGTAGCTACTTATTGGAACCAGAAGGAAAGTCAATGAGTGACTTTTTGACCTTTGGGGAAAAAAAATTGTTCAGTCGGTCAAATATGGACTTCTTGTACAGCCATAATATGTAAAAAAAAAAAAAAAAAATTTAAACCTTTTGTAGACCTTTTAGCTACTTATTGGAACCAGAAGGAAAGTCAATAAGTGACTTTTTGACCTTTGGAAAAAAAATGTGTTCAGTAGGTCAAATATGGACTTTGTACAGCCATAATATGTAAAAAAAAAAAAAAAAAAAAAATGTTAAACCTTCTTTAGACATGTAAGCTACTTATTGGAATCAGAAGGGAAGTCAATGAGTGACTTTTTGACCTTTGGGACAAAAATGTATTCAGTAGGTCAAATATGGACTTGTGTACAGCCATAATATGTAAAAAAAAAAAAAAAAAAATTTTTTAAACCTTTTATAGACCTTTTAGCTACTTATTGGAACAGGAAGGAAAGTCAATGAGTGACTTTTTGACCTTTGGAAAAAAAAATTGTTCAGTAGGTCAAAAATGGACTTCTTGTACAGCCATAATATGTAAAAAAAAAAAAAAAAAAAAAAAAATGTTTTAACCTTTTGTAGACCTTTTAGCTACTTATTGGAATAAGAAGAGAAGTCAATGAGTGACTTTTTGACCTTTGGGACAAAAATGTATTCAGTAGGTCAAATATGGACTTTTGTACAGACATAATATGTAAAAAAAAAAAAAAAAAAAAAAAAAAAAGTGTAACCTTTTGTAGACCTTTTAGCTACTTATAGGAACCAAAAGGGAAGTCAATGAGTGACTTTTTGACCTTTGGGACAAAAATGTATTCAATAGGTCAAATATGGACTTGTGTACAGCCATAATATGTAAAAAAAAAAAAAAAAAAAAAAAAATTTAAACCTTTTGTAGACCTTTTAGCTACTTATTGGAACCAGAAGGAAAGTCAATGCGTGACTTTTTGACCTTTGGAAAAAAATGTGTTCAGTAAGTCAAATATGGACTTTGTACAGCCATAATATGTAAAAAAAAAAAAAAAAAAAAAAAAAAAACATCCAAAGATTTTTTAGACCTGTAAGCTACTTATTGGAATCAGAAGGGAAGTCACTTTTTGACCTTTGGAAAAAAATGTGTTCAGTAGGTCAAATATGGACTTCTTGTACAGCCATAATATGTAAAAAAAAAAAAAAAAATCAATCCTTTTGTAGACCTTTTAGCTACTTATTGGAACCAGAAGGAAAGTCAATGAGTGACTTTTTGACCTTTGGAAAGAAAAATTGTTCAGTAGGTCAAATATGGACTCCTTTTACAGCCATAATATGTAAAAAAAAAAAAAAAAAAAAAAAATGTTAAACCTTTTTTAGACCTGTAAGCTACTTATTTGATTCAGAAGGGAAGTCAATGAGTAACTTTTTGACCTTTGGGACAAAAATGTATTCAGTAGGTCAAATATGGACTTGTGTACAGCCATAATATGTAAACAAAAAAAAACAAAAAAAACAAAAAAATAATTATTTAACCTTTTGTAGACCTTTTAGCTACTTATTGGAACCAAAAGGAAAGTCAATGAGTGAATTTTTGACCTTTGGGAAAAAAAATTGTTCAGTAGGTCAAATATGGACTTCTTGTACAGCCATAATATGTAAAAAAGAACAAAAAAACATCCAAACATTTTTTAGACCTGTAAGCTACTTATTGGAATCAGAAGGGAAGTCAATGAGTGACTTTTTGACCTTTGGGACAAAAATTTGTTCAGTAGGTCAAATATGGACTTCTGTACAGCCATAATATGTAAAAAAAAAAAAAAATCAATCCTTTTGTAGACCTTTTAGCTACTTATTGGAACCAGAAGGAAAGTCAATGAGTGACTTTTTGACCTTTGGAAAGAAAAATTGTTCAGTAGGTCAAATATGGACTCCTTGTACAGCCATAATATGTAAAAAAAAAAAAAAAAAAAAAAAAAAAAATGTTAAACCTTTTTTAGACCTGTAAGCTACTTATTTGATTCAGAAGGGAAGTCAATGAGTAACTTTTTGACCTTTGGGACAAAAATGTATTCAGTAGGTCAAATATGGACTTGTGTACAGCCATAATATGTAAACAAAAAAAAAAAAATAATAATAATAATTTAACCTTTTGTAGACCTTTTAGCTACTTATTGGAACCAAAAGGAAAGTCAATGAGTGAATTTTTGACCTTTGGGAAAAAAAATTGTTCAGTAGGTCAAATATGGACTTCTTGTACAGCCATAATATGTAAAAAAAAAAAAAAAAAAAAAAATTCCAAACCTTTTTTAGACCTGTAAGCTACTTATTGGAATCAGAAGGGAAGTCAATGAGTGACTTTTTGACCTTTGGGACAAAAATTTGTTCAGTAGGTCAAATATGGACTTCTTGTACAGCCATAATATGTAAAAAAAAAAAAAAAAAAAAAACATCCAAACATTTTTTTGACCTGTAAGCTACTTATTGGAATCAGAAGGGAAGTCAATGAGTGACTTTTTGACCTTTGGGACAAAAATTTGTTAAGTAGGTCAAATATGGACTTTTGTACAGCCATAATATGTACAAAAAAAAAAAATCAAACCTTTTGTAGACCTTTTAGCTACTTATTGGAACCAGAAGGAAAGTCAATGAGTGACTTTTTGACCTTTGGAAAGAAAATTTGTTCAGTAGGTCAAATATGGACTCCTTGTACAGCCATAATATGTAAAAAAAAAAAAAAAATGCAAACCTTTTTTAGACCTGTAAGCTACTTATTGGAATCAGAAGGAAATCCAATAAGTGACTTTTTGACCTTTGGGAAAAAAAATTGTTCAGTAGGTCAAATATGGACTTCTGTACAGCCATAATATGTAAAAAAAAAAAAAAAAAAAAAAAAAAAAAAAAAAATTAAACCTTTTTGTTGACCTTTTAGCTACTTATTGGAACCAGAAGGAAAGTAAATAAGTGACTTTTTGACCTTTGGGACAAAAATTTGTTCAGTAGGTCAAATATGGAGTTCTGTACAGCCATAATATGTATTAAAAAAAAAAAAAAAAAATTAGCTTTTTTAGACCTTTTAGCTACTTATTGGAACCAGAAGGAAAGTCAATGAGTGACTTTTTGACCTTTGGGACAAAAATTTGTTCAGTAGGTCAAATATGGACTTCTGTACAGCCATAATATGTAAAAAAAAAAAATCAAACCTTTTGTAGACCTTTTAGCTACTTATTGGAACCAGAAGGAAAGTAAATAAGTGACTTTTTGACCTTTGGGACAAAAATTTGTTCAGTAGGTCAAATATGGACTTCTGTACAGCCATAATATGTAAAAAAAATAAATAAATAAAAAAAAAAAAAAAATCCAAACCTTTTTTAGACCTGTAAGCTACTTATTGGAATCAGAAGGAAAGTCAATAAGTGACTTTTTGACCTTTTGGACAAAAATTTGTTCAGTAGGTCAAATATGGACTTCTGTACAGCCATAATATGTAAAAAAAAAAAAAAAAAAAAAAAAAATTTTAACCTTTTTGTTGACCTTTTAGCTACTTATTGGAACCAGAAGGAAAGTAAATAAGTGACTTTTTGACCTTTGGGACAAAAATTTGTTAAGTAGGTCAAATATGGACTTCTGTACAGCCATAATATGTAAAAAAAAAAAAAAAAAAAAAAAAAAAAAAAAAAAAAAAACCTTTTTTAGACCTTTTAGCTACTTATTGGAACCAGAGGGAAAGTCAATGAGTGACTTTTTGACCTTTGGGAAAAAAAATTGTTCAGTAGGTCAAATATGGACTTTGTACAGCCATAATATGTTAAAAAAAAAATGTAAACCTTTTGTAGACCTTTTAGCTACTTATTGGAACCAGAAGGAAAGTCAATGAGTGACTTTTTGACCTTTGGGGAAAAAAATTGTTCAGTAGGTCAAATATGGACTTTGTACAGCCATAATATGTTAAAAAAAATGTAAACCTTTTGTAGACCTTTTAGCTACTTATTGGAACCAGAAGGAAAGTCAATGCGTGACTTTTTTACCTTTTGAAAAAAAATGTGTTCAGTAGGTCAAATATGGACTTCTTGTACAGCCATAAAATGTAAAAAAAAGAAAAAAAAAAAAAAGTGTAACCTTTTGTAGACCTTTTAGCTACTTATTGGAATCAGAAGAGAAGTCAATGAGTGACTTTTTGACCTTTGGGACAAAAATGTATTCAGTAGGTCAAATATGGACTTATGTACAGCCATAATATGTAAAAAAAAAAAAAAAAAATGTAAACCTTTTATAGACCTTTTAGCTACTTATTGGAACCAGAAGGAAAGTCAATGAGTGACTTTTTGACCTTTGGAAAAAAAAATTGTTCAGTAGGTCAAATATGGACTTCTTGTACAGCCATAATATGTAAAAAAAAAAGAAAAAAAAAATACAAACCTTTTTTAGACCTGTAAGCTACTTATTGGAACCAGAAGGAAAGTCAATGAGTGACTTTTTGACCTTTGGGAAAAAAATTTGTTCAGTAGGTCAAATATGGATTTCTTGCACAGCCATAATATGTAAAAAAAAAAAAAAAAAAAAAAAAAAAATTGTGACCTTTTGTAGACCTTTTAGCTACTTATTGGAACCAAAAGGAAAGTCAATGAGTGACTTTTTGACCTTTGGAAAAAAAAAATGTTCAGTAGGTCAAATATGGACTTCTTGTACAGCCATAATCTGTAAAAAAAAAAAAAAAAAAAATCCAAACCTTTTTTAGACCTGTAAGCTACTTATTGGAATCAGAAGGGAAGTCAATTAGTGACTTTTTGACCTTTGGGACAAAAATTTGTTCAGTAGGTCAAATATGGACTTCTTGTACAGCCATAATATGTAAAAAAAACACAAAAAAAAAACATCCAAACATTTTTTAGACCTGTAAGCTACTTATTGGAATCAGAAGGGAAGTCAATGAGTGACTTTTTGACCTTTGGGACAAAAATTTGTTAAGTAGGTCAAATATGGACTTTTGTACAGCCATAATATGTAAAAAAAAAAAAAAATCAAACCTTTTGTAGACCTTTTAGCTACTTATTGGAACCAGAAGGAAAGTCAATGAGTAACTTTTTGACCTTTGGAAAGAAAATTTGTTCAGTAGGTCAAATATGGACTCCTTGTACAGCCATAATATGTAAAAAAAAAAAAAAAATCCAAACCTTTTTTAGACCTGTAAGCTACTTATTGGAATCAGAAGGAAATTCAATAAGTGACTTTTTGACCTTTGGGAAAAAAAATTGTTCAGTAGGTCAAATATGGACTTATTGTACAGCCATAATATGTAAAAAAAAAAAAAAAAAAAAAAATTTAAACCTTTTTGTTGACCTTTTAGCTACTTATTGGAACCAGAAGGAAAGTAAATAAGTGACTTTTTGACCTTTGGGACAAAAATTTGTTCAGTAGGTCAAATATGGAGTTCTATACAGCCATAATATGTATTAAAAAAAAAAAAAAATTAGCTTTTTTAGACCTTTTAGCTACTTATTGGAACCAGAAGGAAAGTCAATGAGTGACTTTTTGACCTTTGGGAAAAAAATTTGTTCAGTAGGTCAAATATGGACTTCTTGTACAGCCATAAAATGTAAAAAAAAAAAAAAAAAAAAAAAAGTGTAACCTTTTGTAGACCTTTTAGCTACTTATTGGAACCAAAAGGAAAGTCAATGAGTGACTTTTTGACCTTTTGGGAAAAAAAATTGTTCAGTAGGTCAAATATGGACTTCTTGTACAGCCATAATATGTAAAAAAAAAAATATAAAAAAAAAAAAATTCCAAACCTTTTTTAGACCTGTAAGCTACTTATTGGAATCAGAAGGGAAGTCAATGAGTGACTTTTCGACATTTGGGACAAAAATGTATTCAGTACGTCAAATATGGACTTGTGTACAGCCATAATATGTAAAAAAAGAAAAGAAAAAAAAAATTTAAACCTTTTGTAGACCTTTTAGCTACTTATTGGAACCAGAAGGAAAGTCAATGCGTGACTTTTTGACCTTTGGAAAAAAATGTGTTCAGTAGGTCAAATATGGACTTTGTACAGCCATAATATGTAAAAAAAAAAAAAAAAAAAAAAAAAAAAAAAAAAATTTAAACCTTTTTTAGACCTGTAAGCTATTTATTGGAATCAGAAGGGAAGTCAATGAGTGACTTTTTGACCTCTGGGACAAAAATGTATTCAGTAGGTCAAATATGGACTTGTGTACAGCCATAATATATAAACAGAAAAAAAAAAAAATGTTAACCTTTTGTAGACCTTTTAGCTACTTATTGGAATCAGAAGAGAAGTCAATGAGTGACTTTTTGACCTTTGGGACAAAAATGTATTCAGTAGGTCAAATATGGACTTGTGTACAGCCATAATATGTAAAAAAAAAAAAAAAAAAAAAATTTTTTAAACCTTTTGTAGACCTTTTTAGCTACTTATTGGAACCAGAAGGAAAGTCAATGCGTGACTTTTTGACCTTTGGAAAAAAAAATGTGTTCAGTAGGTCAAATATGGACTTTGTACAGCCATAATGTGTAAAAAAAAACAAACAAAAAAATTTTTTAAACCTTTTGTAGACCTTTTAGCTACTTATTGGAACCAGAAGGGAAGTCAATGAGTGACTTTTTGACCTTTGGGACAAAAATTTGTTAAGTAGGTCAAATATGGACTTTTGTACAGCCATAATATGTAAAAAAAAAAAAATCAAACCTTTTGTAGACCTTTTAGCTACTTATTGGAACCAGAAGGAAAGTCAATGAGTAACTTTTTGACCTTTGGAAAGAAAATTTGTTCAGTAGGTCAAATATGGACTCCTTGTACAGCCATAATATGTAAAAAAAAAAAAAAAATCCAAACCTTTTTTTAGACCTGTAAGCTACTTATTGGAATCAGAAGGAAATTCAATAAGTGACTTTTTGACCTTTGGGAAAAAAAATTGTTCAGTAGGTCAAATATGGACTTATTGTACAGCCATAATATGTAAAAAAAAAAAAAAAAAAAAAAAATTTAAACCTTTTTGTTGACCTTTTAGCTACTTATTGGAACCAGAAGGAAAGTAAATAAGTGACTTTTTGACCTTTGGGACAAAAATTTGTTCAGTAGGTCAAATATGGAGTTCTGTACAGCCATAATATGTATTAAAAAAAAAAAAAAATTAGCTTTTTTAGACCTTTTAGCTACTTATTGGAACCAGAAGGAAAGTCAATGAGTGACTTTTTGACCTTTGGGAAAAAAATTTGTTCAGTAGGTCAAATATGGACTTCTTGTACAGCCATAAAATGTAAAAAAAAAAAAAAAAAAAAAAAGTGTAACCTTTTGTAGACCTTTTAGCTACTTATTGGAACCAAAAGGAAAGTCAATGAGTGACTTTTTGACCTTTTGGGAAAAAAAATTGTTCAGTAGGTCAAATATGGACTTCTTGTACAGCCATAATATGTAAAAAAAAAAATATTAAAAAAAAAAAATTCCAAACCTTTTTTAGACCTGTAAGCTACTTATTGGAATCAGAAGGGAAGTCAATGAGTGACTTTTCGACATTTGGGACAAAAATGTATTCAGTACGTCAAATATGGACTTGTGTACAGCCATAATATGTAAAAAAAGAAAAGAAAAAAAATTTTAAACCTTTTGTAGACCTTTTAGCTACTTATTGGAACCAGAAGGAAAGTCAATGCGTGACTTTTTGACCTTTGGAAAAAAAATGTGTTCAGTAGGTCAAATATGGACTTTGTACAGCCATAATATGTTAAAAAAAAATGTAAACCTTTTGTAGACCTTTTAGCTACTTATTGGAACCAGAAGGAAAGTCAATGCGTGACTTTTTGACCTTTGGAAAAAAAATATGTTCAGTAGGTCAAATATGGACTTTGTACAGCCATAATATGTTAAAAAAAAAATGTAAACCTTTTGTAGACCTTTTAGCTACTTATTGGAACCAGAAGGAAAGTCAATGCATGACTTTTTGACCTTTGGAAAAAAAAAATTGTTCAGTAGGTCAAATATGGACTTTGTACAGCAATAATATGTAAAAAAAAAAAAAAAAAAAAAAATTTTTTTAACCTTTTTTAGACCTGTAAGCTACTTATTTGATTCAGAAGGGAAGTCAATGAGTGACTTTTTGACCTCTGGGACAAAAATGTATTCAGTAGGTCAAATATGGACTTGTGTACAGCCATAATATGTCAACAACAAAAAAAAACAAAAAAAAAAGTGTAACCTTTTTTAGACCCTTTTAGCTACTTATTGGAACCAAAAGGAAAGTCAATGAGTGACTTTTTGACCTTTGGGAAAAAAAATTGTTCAGTAGGTCAAATATGGACTTCTTGTACAGCCATAATATGTAAAAAAAAAAAAAAAAAAAAAAAAAAAAAAAAATTCCAAACCTTTTTTTAGACCTGTAAGCTACTTATTGGAATCAGAAGGGAAGTCAATGAGTGACTTTTTGACCTTTGGGACAAAAATGTATTCAATAGGTCAAATATGGACTTGTGTACAACCATAATATTTAAAAAAAATAAAAAAAAATAAAAAATTTAAACCTTTTGTAGATCTTTTAGCTACTTATTGGAACCAGAAGGAAAGTAAATGCGTGACTTTTTGACCTTTGGAAAAAAAATTTGTTCAGTAGGTCATATATGGACTTTGTACAGCAATAATATGTAAAAAAAAAAAAAAAAAAAAAAAAAAAAAAAAAATGTTTTAACCTTTTGTAGACCTTTTAGCTACTTATTAGAATAAGAAGAGAAGTCAATGAGTGACTTTTTGACCTTTGGGACAAAAATGTATTCAGTAGGTCAAATATGGACTTGTGTACAGCCATAATATGTAAAAAAAAAACAAAAAAACATCCAAACATTTTTTTAGACCTGTAAGCTACTTATTGGAATCAGAAGGGAAGTCAATTAGTGACTTTTTGACCTTTAGGACAAAAATTTGTTCAGTAGGTCAAATATGGACTTCTTGTACAGCCATAATATGTAAAAAAAAAAAAAAAAAAAAAACATCCAAACATTTTTTAGACCTGTAAGCTACTTATTGGAATCAGAAGGGAAGTCAATGAGTGACTTTTTGACCTTTGGGACAAAAATTTGTTCAGTAGGTCAAATATGGACTTCTGTACAGCCATAATATGTAAAAAAAAAAAAAAATTCAAACCTTTTGTAGACCTTTTAGCTACTTATTGGAACCAGAAGGAAAGTCAATGAGTGACTTTTTGACCTTTGGAAAGAAAATTTGTTCAGTAGGTCAAATATGGACTCCTTGTACAGCCATTATATGTAAAAAAAAAAAAAAAAAATTTTACCTTTTTTAGACCTTTTAGCTACTTATTGGAACCAGAAGGAAAGTCAATGAGTGACTTTTTGACCTTTGGGAAAAAAATTTGTTCAGTAGGTCAAATATGGACTTGTGTACAGCCATAATATATAAACAGAAAAAAAAAAAATGTTAACCTTTTGTAGACCTTTTAGCTACTTATTGGAATCAGAAGAGAAGTCAATGAGTGACTTTTTGACCTTTGGGACAAAAATGTATTCAGTAGGTCAAATATGGACTTGTGTACAGCCATAATATGTAAAAAAAAAAAAAAAAAAAATTTTTTAAACCTTTTGTAGACCTTTTAGCTACTTATTGGAACCAGAAGGAAAGTCAATGCGTGACTTTTTGACCTTTGGAAAAAAAAATGTGTTCAGTAGGTCAAATATGGACTTTGTACAGCCATAATGTGTAAAAAAAACAAACAAAAAAATTTTTAAACCTTTTGTAGACCTTTTAGCTACTTATTGGAACCAGAAGGGAAGTCAATGAGTGACTTTTTGACCTTTGGGACAAAAATTTGTTAAGTAGGTCAAATATGGACTTTTGTACAGCCATAATATGTAAAAAAAAAAAAAATCAAACCTTTTGTAGACCTTTTAGCTACTTATTGGAACCAGAAGGAAAGTCAATGAGTAACTTTTTGACCTTTGGAAAGAAAATTTGTTCAGTAGGTCAAATATGGACTCCTTGTACAGCCATAATATGTAAAAAAAAAAAAAAAATCCAAACCTTTTTTTAGACCTGTAAGCTACTTATTGGAATCAGAAGGAAATTCAATAAGTGACTTTTTGACCTTTGGGAAAAAAAATTGTTCAGTAGGTCAAATATGGACTTATTGTACAGCCATAATATGTAAAAAAAAAAAAAAAAAAAAAAAATTTAAACCTTTTTGTTGACCTTTTAGCTACTTATTGGAACCAGAAGGAAAGTAAATAAGTGACTTTTTGACCTTTGGGACAAAAATTTGTTCAGTAGGTCAAATATGGAGTTCTGTACAGCCATAATATGTATTAAAAAAAAAAAAATTAGCTTTTTTAGACCTTTTAGCTACTTATTGGAACTAGAAGGAAAGTCAATGAGTGACTTTTTGACCTTTGGGAAAAAATTTGTTCAGTAGGTCAAATATGGACTTCTTGTACAGCCATAAAATGTAAAAAAAAAAAAAAAAAAAAAAAAGTGTAACCTTTTGTAGACCTTTTAGCTACTTATTGGAACCAAAAGGAAAGTCAATGAGTGACTTTTTGACCTTTTGGAGAAAAAAAATTGTTCAGTAGGTCAAATATGGACTTCTTGTACAGCCATAATATGTAAAAAAAAAAAATATTAAAAAAAAAATTCCAAACCTTTTTAGACCTGTAAGCTACTTATTGGAATCAGAAGGGAAGTCAATGAGTGACTTTTTCGACATTTGGGACAAAAATGTATTCAGTACGTCAAATATGGACTTGTGTACAGCCATAATATGTAAAAAAAGAAAAGAAAAAAAAATTTAAACCTTTTGTAGACCTTTTAGCTACTTATTGGAACCAGAAGGAAAGTCAATGCGTGACTTTTTGACCTTTGGAAAAAAAATGTGTTCAGTAGGTCAAATATGGACTTTGTACAGCCATAATATGTTAAAAAAAAATGTAAACCTTTTGTAGACCTTTTAGCTACTTATTGGAACCAGAAGGAAAGTCAATGCGTGACTTTTTGACCTTTGGAAAAAAAATATGTTCAGTAGGTCAAATATGGACTTTGTACAGCCATAATATGTTAAAAAAAAAAATGTAAACCTTTTGTAGACCTTTTAGCTACTTATTGGAACCAGAAGGAAAGTCAATGCATGACTTTTTGACCTTTGGAAAAAAAATTTGTTCAGTAGGTCAAATATGGACTTTGTACAGCAATAATATGTAAAAAAAAAAAAAAAAAAAAAAAATTTTTAACCTTTTTTAGACCTGTAA